>SNQN01001331.1:0-31836 GCA_008642245.1 Bassia scoparia
AAAGAGAGAGATCAGTCAAGAGGCGGCTATGAGGTCATTCAAAGGAGCCAACTATAGTCGAATCTACAAAGGGAATCAAGGGATCCTAGAGAACAACCTATCCTTGGGTTTACCCCTAAACATGACCTGAAGATATTTCCTCTGAGGCTCTGAACAAGACTTGGCAGTAGGAGGAACTAGCTAAAGGTATGTAAACAAGTCGACAATCATTGTTTTTTTGTCGAACGTGCATGCACGTATGGAGGTCGTGGAAACAAGGACACCTATTCAGAGATGTCAATCATCATCAGGTATGGAGGGGCTAAGACCGGACTACGCACCGAATCTAAACTTCTTCGTCCCTATTGAAGAATGGACCTATACATACTGAAAACCCTAAAAAGTGGGACTAAGGAAAGACTAGAAGAATGAGGGGAGGTATGTAAAGAAATAGCGTGATTTTAACACAGAGGATTCTCGCGGACACGGATCAATAGTTGCTAGGATGTTCGTTAGCATTAGCCCACTTAGCGCAAATTATTAGGTACCATCACCCCTACCGCAAAATACAATCTCTTCCCTACTTCGTGGCACATGACTTTAATCCCCCCATATTATCTTCACCTTGATTTTTTAAAATAAAAATAAAAATAATCAATTAATTAATAAAATAGATAGATACAAATTTGACAACTAATAAAAAGCAATAGAAAAAAAAGCATGTGTAACAGGGTTTGTATAATTAGGCTTGCACTGAAGTAATTTCAAGGCTGAAATATGGCAGAAACATATTCTAAACTGGGTCATGCTCGACTCGTAATAAGCTCTAATCAAAGCCTATATTATACAAACCCCTCCTACATTGCACGATACACCCCTCCATTGCTTTTAATAGTTGTTCAAATATTTATATCTACTAATTTTATTAATTAATGATTTTTATTAAAAAATCATGCGTGAGAGATAAAGGGGGTAGGATAAAATCAGTGTCACATAAGATAAGGGAGGGGGGTTGTATTTTACTAGGTAGGGGGATTGTACCTAATCAATTGCGGCTCTAATTGGCATAAAACAAATGCCTACCTGCTTTGGGTTATAAGCCCTTTACTAGAGTTTGCTCTTCTAAACCTCTAACTTAAATATTTCAAAATTCTGAGGTTGTATAACACCTCTAATTGGCATTTGGCAACAAAACTTTTAAAACAGCTTCCCTGCTCCCCAACCCCTAACCTTAGCTTCCGAACTTCATTGGAGGTGTTCGTCAATAGTTACGGTGGAGAGTGTAACATTTAGCGGTTAGCTAAACGTTAGTAGATAGCGGAATTGATAAAGTGAGATTTTAAATATGAGTGTTCGACTAATAGTAGCAGTCTATTATTGTAGAAAAAATTAATTATCGAGTAGCGTTATAATCTATCTGAAGACAAAAAAGCTAAAATGTTATTAGCTACCAAGCATTTGAAAAAAAAGTAGCGTTTAACGCCAATTTACTTCCGAAATCTACCCAACTAAACAACTACGTAAGTAATTAAATCAAATAGCGTCTAGAAGTTAAAATGCTAATAACTACCTACAAAGTATTCGAACCCCTATTGTCAATTTTGAGTTCGCTAAAAACTTACGGAGCATTACATTTATCTCAGCTCTTGGGGTAAGTCTTCTAGAGTTGGTGGATTTGAGACAATCCAAACCTTCCAACTTACAAAATCAAGGTCTAAATAAATTTACCCTCAAAAAAATTAAGTAAAATAAAAAACATATAAAACATTCACACTCACAACTCAACCTAAATACAACTTAAGGATCCTAACACGAGCGATTTGACATATTGTAGCTGAGCATGTAAACGAATTTATGTGTGTTAAAACATTTTGTTGTGAGTTGTAGACTTGTAGCCCTCCTCTCATTTTTTCGCATAGATTGGGCCACCATGGCATCATCGTTACACACAGTTGGCTCGATTGAATGCATCGTGAAAATGACCTTGTAAACAAACATTGTAGTTTATCGGCCTTTAGCCTATTCCATCACAAAAAATTTAAATGAAGAATTAAATAAAATTAATAATAAATAACAATGAATTGTGGTTTTTTCTTTTTTTTTTTTTTTTTGACATCAAGAAAAATTAATAAAAGAAAATAAAACTAATAAAGATAAAAAAAAAACACTCGAGTTTACAGTTCTTGCTAACACATCCGCCTCTTCCACCTTCTCCCGATCGACTTGATTATCCTGCACTCAATATATCTTTTCCCAATGGCGCATCCCAAAAAAAAAAAAAAAAATGGGGGACGTTTTTTGCCCGCCTCAAAACCCAGATCAGATGAATTGAGGAGAGACTTTAAAACTGGTGAATAAATTGCCAGTTGCTCCAATACCTTCAACTATGTTGGATTCCTCTGATTGTAAATGGTGAGGTTGGTGGGTGTGAGGAAGAATGTTTTATATTTAGTAGATTTTACTTTATTTTTCCCAAGAGAAAATTATTTCAGTCATAATTTTTGCATTAGGGGTGATTTAAATTTTATTGAACTCCACCAACTCCACAAATTTTTAACTCTAGAGGATCCAACCCTCCAACTATAGCCAACGTCCTTGAAATAATTACGCAGTGTCCCAATGTTTTCGTCGTATGCAGTGCGAGAGCGAGAGTAAACTTTCTAATTTTTTTTATCTTATGTGGAATATATTTTATACGACTATTTGAGGGTGGCGGATAATTCAAGTGTTGCATAAATAACTTCTCTCGACGCCAATTTCAAGAGATCCTGTCGGAGTAACAATTCTCAACTCCACTGCTTGTGGCTCTCTTAGCTACAAAAAAATTTACTTCCTCGTGGTGCCCTCGTGCCTGTGACTTGTGAACGGAGGAAGTAATTTTAATCGATACTGCTAGCGGGGTGCCATCGTGCGTTGGGATAACGCTAAAATGTATTTCCTAAATGGCATATAAACTGAATGCATGCAAATTTACACATTAATTTAATACTTCCATTTAATTTGATTTTAATCTAACAAAACACCCTAAGAGTGTCATTTGTTTTTTGCAAATTTATTTTACTAGTTTTTTGTGCACTGCTTGCATGCGTGCTTAGACCTATGAAGTTTTCATATAAATGTTTATACGTAATTATAACATACGATTATTTCAAATTAATTATTCGTAAATAAATATACTTGAATCAAATAATTTCATATATGTTTCAAACAATTTGAAGTAAATGTTTATTGATTTAAGGTTTTCACTAATTAAAGTAACATAATTAATACTCCGTAACAATTTTCCATTTTTTAAATAAATAATACACTTTCAAAAAATTCTATTAAATAGAGCCAGGGGGAGCAACAATGGTGTCCCCCCTATGAATGTCCTTACACCCTTAATGAATTAAAATTACATTGTTTCTAAAAAAAAATTAACATAAGTTTTTACTCTCAATTGGTTTAATTTGCATAAATATTGAGGCAGTTTAAAAATGGTATTACAATTGAAATGTCACTATACTACTCCGTAATGAAACAATATTTTTAGAGTGATTTCTTTCCTTATCATATAAACATGTAACAATGAACATTCATAAGTTAATTACATAATACAAGAATCAATTTGACAAAAATAATTTGATATGATTCACACAATAAAGAAAAATGTAAAACTAGAAATGTCATATAAAAGTTGGTGACCTAATAAAGAATTATATGCACGAATCATGTATCCTACTAGGACCTAATTGGAAAATTTAGTGTAATTGTATCAACTACACCTTCATCTTACTATTATCGTATAAAATTTGTCTACTAAGTATATCATTTCTAATATAATTTGCGGAATCTGTTTTTATTTAGCCACGATGTTTTTTTTCCAACAACATTCATATTTTTTCTTGACATACGTCATAGTATGAATAACAATGAAGTGAATATCATACTAAAACCAATAGAAATATTGATATATAAAAAATTATAAACATCTTTCTTGACACATATTCTCACTGCTTACTGCATTTGCTTCTTATAAAATACTAGTAAACCATAATAAATAAAAGGGTAGATTTAGGCATATCGATTCATATTTTTTAAAATCATTAAGGATATAGGGTATTTAATAGACGGACACATCTTCTTCCATTCCTTAGGTAATAATAGACATGGCAGGGAGACAAAATTACAGCCACATTAACAAACTTCGAAAGTAAACATATCGAAAAATCTCGTGTCAATTACTTTAGATAACGCGTCTACTCTCTCTGGTGCTCTATGCATTGACAAAAGTATCCTCGCTATCTAAATCTCAAATATTAAGTAAAGATGTGTTCTAATGTAATGTCAATAGTCCATGTGTTCCCTTTTATTCACACGTGAAAATGTTCATGTGTCATTTTATTAAACCATAAATACGCATGTGGAACGTTATTTTTCTACGACATATTGCCGCCATGTATTGCAAATTGTTCATTGTGCCATAAAATTGAATTACATACGAAGTATTGTGATTAACTTTTTTTGAAAAAAAAAATCTTTACATAGCCTACTTTCTGATTTAAGGTGAGTTTTAGCTCAAATATATCAAGACACCAATATTTCAATTAGAGTTCTTATCTACATGTAAAGGAAAACACAATACAAGAACTACCGAAGTAAAGTACAATGAGTCAGAAAATCAATACAAATTAGGCACATTAGAGGAAGTAGTCTTGTTTGACAGGAGCAACACGCCGGGCCAAAAACTAAGTTTTGGATTAAAATCTGAAAGCTAAAACAAATTCACTAAGAAGAATGAAGATGAATCGGAAGATTAGAATGTATTAGATGGAGAACACATGAATTGCATTAAAATTTATGTAATGTTTACACAGTTGCAAGTACTTTCCTACATCCCTTAGTTTGTCCTTTTCAAAAATGAAATTCTTAAATTTTATCCTACAATATTTAGGATCTTTCTATACAATTTTGACACCGAACTTTATCCATTCCTTTTCTAAAGGATCGATTTTTTGTTAGCGGAGTCCTTTGTCTTCCATCATATATTCTATTACTGCAATTACTAATAAAAAGAAACGAAGAGTGTACACACTGAATCTCACTCTTGGTAACGAAATGTTCCCTCCAAACTTTTTATTTATTTTTATTTTTTATTTTATTTTATTAACACATTAAATATATTTTACTAAAATCTAAGAAGATTTCCACCTAAAGAATATAGAAGTATTTTATAAATGGCAATATCTATGCATTAACACATTAATAAAATCTTTATTTAACAAAAATGTATCTTATTATACTCCGTATATAAACTGCTACTTCTGAAGTCTATAGTATACTAGGTACATATTATCATAATAAAATTATAAATAATACAGACAATAATAAATCATTTTAATATATTGGTAATTGAATAAAAACAATTCAACTTTTTACCTGCAATTTAAGTTCATTAATTAGGCTGTACGTTATGCTATGTATATATCCATTCTTCTTCAACGTTAATTTTTCTAAGTTTTAGAGAGAGGAAGATAAAAGTTTTAACCATATTTAAATTACTCCTCAAATTCGACAGGTGAGTGTTAAAGCACACTCATGAGAGGTGTGCAATGTGCCTTTAATATTCTTGTGTGTGTGGTGGAAGGGGGGAGGGTGGCGTGTGTGTCTTTCTGCATCAAGTCAAAAATTCACATGTCAAGACACATGTTATTATCTTTGCACTATATACTAAAAAAAAATTCCAATAACTTTATTTTAAGTATGATCTTATAAATTAATGTCTTCTTACTAAGATTATGATGTTTGTTGTTGTTGTTGTTGTTGTGTTGTTGTTGTTGTTGTTGTTGTTGTTGTTGTTGTTGCTGTGGTTGTTGTTGTGTTGTTGTTGGTTGTGTTGTTGTGTGGGTGTTGGGGTTTGTTGTTGTGTTGTGTTGTTGTTGTTGTTGTTGTTGTTTGTTGTTGTTGTTTGTTGTTGTTGTTGTGTGTTGGTTGTTGTGTTGTTGTTGTTGTTGTTGTTGTTGTTGTCTGTTGTTGTGTTGCTATGTTGTTGTTGTTGTTATTGGTGGGTTGGTGGTGTTTGTTGTGGGTGTTGGGGTGGTGGGGTGGGGGTGGTTGGTGATGGGAGGAGGGGGGGGGGGGGACCGATCTGTGCCGAGGTTGTGTTGTTAGTGTTTCCGAAATGAAACTTCTTAAATGTGTGTCTGTCTGAAAACTTTCTATTTTTAACTACCAACTATCCACTTTTCCATGGTAAATTGAACCATATTTTATATCTTTCTTCCATCATAATTTACCACACTAGAATTACTCCAAATCCACTTTTCAACGCCCCATTTATTATTGTTGTTGTTGTTGTGTTGTTGTTGTTGTGGTTGATGATTTGCACAATGATATGGTCTTGTTTTAGGGCAAAATTCGATCTACCTACTATCTTTTATTCTTTCATATGTTTTAGTAATAACTTTATTGATCGATATTATTGTCTCTATGATAAGCGTGATATTTTTCATGTTCTTGAAGATTCAAGGACGGTTGGATGATAATCAAGTTGTGAAAATCTAYACCTAGYCGTCTTCTCATATTTTTTATTAGTCATATATGCACGCGATGCGTGRAATATGTTATAAAATTTTATGTATAAAAATGTATCATGCTTTCAATGTAAACTATGTGATTAAATCTTAAACAAAAAAATCAGACGGTATGATTTCAATTGACCGATTAATTGTGTCGATGTATGAACATTATACTCTGTAGTTCGAATTGGAAAAAAAACGATTTTGATTGTGTAAATTTGAAAAATTATATTTTCTATTAATGATTRAATTTTATTGGAAAAAAATATTATTGTWTGTATTTGGCTGCAATGATTTTTATTATAATATATACTCCACAAGTTTTATATTTAGGACACGCTTGGTATGGAGGTAATGTATTAATTGAGTAATAAAAGTCAAATTTGAGTAAAGGAATGAAGTGGTGGTGGAGAGAATAAAATGATGGTGATCTGAAGAGTGAAAAATTCCTTCATCTCTCTGTCTCTACCACTTTCTCACTCATCATTCTTTATCCTGAAACAAATTCATTCATTTTCATCACACCAATGATGCAAAAAAAGAACTCTTCATCACTCTCTCTCTCTTACTTGGTAACTCTACCCCACTACACTTCTTCTCTCATTGGACTCACAACTTTATTTTTATTTATTGTTTACTAATTTGCATAAAACTGAATTAGGGTAATAATTAATCAAAATTAGTATTTAATTAATTCATATTTACTAATTATTTTGGAGTATAAATTAATTATTTTAGATTAATATAAATTTTCGGATTAATGTCATTAATTTTCCCAATTTAATAAAAAAAATTCAATTTTTATAATTATTTTGTAAAATAACAATTAATTGTTTAAAGGGGGAAGGAATATGTGTAGCAAATATATTAAAATGAGTGTCTATTTATCCTTCCTGCCCATAAATGTGGCAATATGCCCAATATATATTTACCTCTATACCCCTCTTTTATCACTATTCTTACCTATTTGCCATTACTCCTTCCACATCATAACTCTACTCATCACCCACCTACTTCATTCTTTTCATCTTCATTACTTCCTCAATCTTCATCAAACTTTCTCCACCTAACTTGATTTTGTTACATTTATAAATTGATTATTTATCGAAGGCCTCTAGGTCAGGATGTCTTGAGCGTAGATTTTGGTGACTTCCCAAATACTTGGTGGTGTACTGTCTTTAGACTTGCCAATTATTAGCGCCCTTGGAAATATCTCACCCTCTAACTCCTGCAAGAGATATGCATTCCAACACATGACTCTAACTAATTTGAAAGGCCCCTCCCATTTAGATGACCATTTACCAAAAATGTGATCTTATAGTTATGCTCAGGTAACTTCATTTTCCATACTATACTAAGCTCTTTCTAAGAAAATCTTATGTTTGACCTCTTATTGTAAGACTTATCTACTTGCTTCTTTTAGGTTTTAATACTTTTCAAAGCACGCAACCTCTCTTCCTCCACATCCATCAACTCAATCGACATTGCTTCACTATAATCTTCGAATGATAGATCCATTTGTCTAACTACTCTAGCAAATTTTGCACTTAGTTCTGCTGGCAACACCGTTCTATGTCCATGGAATAATTGATATAGATTCATCCCCCGTTGCATCCCTTTTCGAAGTCTTATATGCCCACATGCATAGTGTAAGAGAGTATGCTAGTCTCATGGGTTATTGTCAACTATCTTCGATATCCCTTTAGTTATGATCTTGTTTATGGCTTCAACTTGCCCATTAGCTTGAGCAAAATAAGGCATGGAATGTACCTTTGGATATTGAATTCTTTGAGATATTCCTCAATTCTGCTCCCGTGAACATTGACGCCTGATCAACGGTGATAGTTTTTGGAATCCCAAATCTTGTGAAGATCCTTTCTTCAAGAAACAAAATCACTACTTTCGTGTTGAGCTTCTGAATGCCTAAACTACAATCCACTTAGTGAATTTATCAGTAGCTATCCAGGTATACTCATGATGTCCAGATGAAGGTGTTTAATATCTCCAATTGCATCAATTGCCCAGCTCTAAAGGGCCAAGGTTTGATAATCGGTGGGGCTCTGCTTATTGGTTTAAATCTCTGACATTACTTACAACCTTCAGCATATTGTAAACAACTCCTTTGACTAAAGGCCAAAATAACCCCACCTATAAATGATCATCGCATCTTAAGTCCTGCTTGATGCGATCCACAAATTCCATGATGGATTTGTGCTAAGATAGTCAAAACCTTCTTGTTGTTCACACATCTCTACAAATTCCATGTGGATCTTTCCTATATAGCTTATTTCCAAAAGTAAATATTTTGGTGTTGCAACCTCAACATTTCGAGAATTCTCTTGCCAGAAGGATCCTTTAACTACTCCTTGATCTCCTGACATCAGTCTACCTCACACCCAAGAACACTAACTTTATTCACTTCAGCCTTCACATCTTCTTCCAAGGGGTTTAACTTGAATGAATTAATGTTTATTACACTTTCATCAAAATCATCAGGATCTTTGGAAGAAACCCATTGGGCTAAATAATCAGCTTCTTGGTTCTCTCCCTTGGAACATATGAAATGTCACATTGTTCAAACGAGGAGATTAATTAGCTCTCTCAAAGTTGTATTAATTGCTAGAGCCAGAGCGGAGGTTCCTCTATCCTATATTCTCTGCTAATATGTGATACAATCCATTGAGATTCTCCAAAGGCTTGAACCCTTGTAACACTCATATCTTTCAAAGTCTTGAGACCTATAACAAGAGCTTCAAATTCTGCTATATTATTTGTGTATCGGTCGAAGAAAGTTACTGCCATTTTGGTCTTCACACCTCTTGGTGAATTCATTACTATCCCAAGTACAGCTGAATCAATTCGGCTTGATTAATCAACAAACAGACACCAAGGCCCCTCCTCCTAAACCCGGGCGCTGCTCTCAATGAGGTGATCAGTCAAGAAGTCTGCTAAAGCTTGAKCGGTCACTGTCTTTTGAGGGACATATTTCAACTCAAACTYAGATAGGAGTAGGAATTAATGGGAGAAAAGGAAACAACAGGTACACGTGGCGAATGCACATTGGGCCATGTCAAACTTGCAATTGTGAGCAACAAATTGCTTCTCTTTTTCCTGCTTAATTGTTGAACGATGTCGTTTTAGTGGTAAAACAAGCAAAAAAATTATAAGGAAGCGCCAACTAGGCGTGGGCCCCACGTGAATTTAGCGTCTTCATCTGTGTCATTTGAAGACGAATTCAACGCGTTGTGTTCATAAGAAAATTTKTGTCAAGCATTATGTCACTGATGCAAACCATAACCCATTTGTTCTTATGATGACATGACTCAATGAGTCATTGCTMRAAGTGGTCTTGGGGAGATAGTTACCCTCTTCCACCCTAYTGGTAATATTTGCCCTCATATTGGGGTAGTAATTACTCTATCACTCCCTTTTTTAGTCACTAAAAAATGTCGTTATTCCTCTATCATCATCAGCTCAATTTACATYTTTTCTTCTTAATTTTTTAAAGTTTGACTTTTATTACACTCTTAAATATATTMCCCCATAATCCCATACCAAGCATGGCCTTAGAAGGATTGCTCAACCTACTCTATAATTATAATTAAAGATTAAAATATAGCACAAAAGCTAGCAAAAGTTAACAAAAACATACTTTCTCCGTATCTGTTTAATTGTAACAAAGCAAATTTCACGCATTTTGAGGTTGTAATTTAACAAAATAAACAAACAAATTATTAACCAAATTTTTTTTAACACAATTAAGTTATAATCTCATTCTTCATTTTGTTAAAATTATTTTGAATAATTTGCTTGTTTACATTATTAAATCTAAACCTCGAAATGCGTGAAATTTGATTTGTTGCAATTAAAACGATACGGAGAAAGTATAAAAGTTAATTAGTAATGTCTTTACACATAAAGACACGACATTTTTTAATTTTTTCATATAGTATGTTTATTTTGTTTAAATGTTCTATCAGATGGATGTTCCACTAATTTCTCATCTATCGATTTTTTTGTTAGTATTTTTCTGTTTAACCTATCGGTTCACCGAAACTTAGTTCCGACTACATTTGAATTTGACCTAAGGTTCCACACTTTAGCTTATGGTAAGATGAGTCTCCCACTAGAATTTTTTGCATACGACAAGACTCGAACTTGAGACCCCTTAAACGACATTAAATACTTACCACTTGAGCCAATTCTTGTTGATTCGTTTTTGTTAGTAGATCATCTTAATAACTAAAAGTTTAAATCAATGATTGATCCGAATCATAAGAATATTTATATTTATAACTTTATCACTCCCCTTTAAATAAAAGTTCTTTCAATTTGAAATGGGGAATGTAGCACGAGTCAACCCAAGCGCCTCAAAACACTATATTCACTTTCACTTAAAGAAGGGCGGACGAACTGTGTCACTTTGCAATACCGGTACCATATACTATGTTAGTGAAGTGGACCATCGTAACCAAAGCTTAATTAATTAAGTTGATGGCCGAGGTTTAGAATTATACTATTATATACTCTTATGACTTTTGATTAAAAGAATTATATCATGTACTCAATTGAATGAATTTCACAATTTGCACCTGTATTTAAAAGATTGTCCGCCCCAAATTTTTAATAGTGTAGATTGAAATAAGAAAATTACCATCCATGTGACTCACGCTCACTTGTGTAGAATCTTCCTAATTTTTGTGGTATGTTTGTGCTCATGATGTTGAAAGACTTGTACTCATATCATATACTATTCCTATATATATGACGGACAATATAGCGTACAGGAAACATCATAACTTTGTGGTGCAAACCCACGACACACTACACACAACACAAGCAACCGCTATGAGCACCATTATTGTAAAGCCATCGCCTTACAACGGCCTTCATGTCTCAGCTCGGCGCCCCGCCCTCGAAGCAACCTTCCTTGCCTTCAGGCAAGACCGTCACCATGGTCTTCGTCGTTACAGGCTTAGCTTCATGAAACGGATCAAGGTTAGCACGAAGTCACGTAAACGTTACTTAATTAAGATGATGAGTAAAACATTTTACTTGTTATACTCCTAATATGTACTACTAATGTATGTACTACAAGTATAGTATATACATCGTACTGATGACTTTGTTTAATTTTGCATGATCATGTTCGTGAAGAGGAAACTGCATCTAATTGTAGATGCAGTGCTCAACCTATGCCACCGCCAGCAGCACCATCGTGGTCCGTTTCCGGGCTTGCCAGGGTAGGAATGTTATCTTACGCAAATAGAAATAACAAGCTCAATTGAATAGAAGCTTCTCTCTGTCTTGAATTGATTTGCCACATGAATTTTTCATATTCCGAAAACAATTGTCTTTAACATAAATTAAATAATTTATCTGACCCTTAAATATCAATTGGAATTAGATCATTTAGATGTAAACTAGTATTTTTGGCACGCGATGCGTGCGTGGATTGCATCTTAGTTAATTCATAATCCATCTACCAACATATTCTTCAAAGTTTAAGTAGTTAATCTCTAGTTCTATGCACCTAGTTGCTATTACTTTCTTGTGTGTATCCAAAAAAATCCACCGCCTATAGCGCCATTTATTGTGTATCATGATGCATACAGAAACTTTTATTAGATAAGAGCTCCATATTTTTGAGTAATTGTAGAATATCGTGTATATTACATTTTTTAATCATCTTTTTTTTTGGTATTATTTGGTAGAAATTCAGTGTCATTTTTGTACATCTCAACAAAAGAATAGACTGCATATTCTATAAAAAAAAATGAAAAGAAGAATAAACTCCATACAAAGTACCACTTAGAATGTCAAATACTATAATCAAGAAAGCTATATACAAATTAAAGACTCCAATACACAAAGCAAACAACATTGTTTTTCCTCCCTTTTAATATGTTTGCGAATTGTATTAAAAGTATATATTAAATAACCCTTATTCAATTCATTAGTTATGAATTTTTGGTGGAGTAAGTAAAGTTGTACTTGAATATGTAAGTTTTTGAATTTATTTTAATTTGTTGTCAAACTTGGATTTTGGAAAATGTATTGATTGCTTTTAATTTGAATTGATTGAATTTAATTTGGTAAATTTATGTTTACATTTAACTTTTTTTTTTTGTAATTTTTTAGGTATAAGGGTAAAAACGGAGATTTCGAAGGGGGACACCATTGCTCCCCCCTTCACTATATATAGATGATATTTTAAAAATGTCACATATTTTATCAATTAACAAAAACTTAAATCTAACTAATCTAGACTAATTAATACTCATCACTTTATATAATCTATTCTAAATAAATCAATCAATTAATACAATAATTAACATATAAAATTTCAAAATTTTACAATTAAATCATCTATATCTAATTTAATTTTAAAGTGATAAATCTTATATTTATTTATTAAACGGGTAAGTGTTATTTTTTTAAAATTTATAAAATCAACTTAAACTATACTGTAATATTCTTATTTAGAAACATTAAGGTTCATATGTCAATGTAAATAATGAATCTATTTAAATCATTAAATCATTTTATATTCGAGATTCATCACAAAGAGAAAATCATATTGAATTAAAAAAATCATATACAAAGACAATAAATTTTTGTAGTTACATGCACGATCGCGTGCTTAACGTCTAGTATAACATATATATATGGTTCCAAATAGCTTAATTTGTAAGACAAAGTATTAGGTACATCGGATGCACAATAAATTTACTGTGCATCAGATTATAGTGACCATTTTCGTTAATATAGTAACCTTTTTTATCAATATAGTGAACCCTTAATTTTTATCACTATAATTCGATGTAAAGTGAAAATGAGTCACATATTGAAAGAGTCACTATATTGATATAAAGAGTCACTATATGCTTGATGCATAATAAATTTATTGTACATCCGATGCATACAATACCTTCTGTAATTGTAATTGTATTATTTGAATCAAATATGAATTCGTTAGTATATACGCCGTATACTTCAGATGTCACCATAATCTTAAGTTGCATCCCACGCTTGGTTCAAATTGTTTAGTTATCATAGATGTAAAGTCAGAAACCGAACACAAATCAAAATTAAAAAATTTAAAAGTAAATAAATCATAATGTAAATGTAACCGGCCAACAAACCCTAATTTTATAAGCACGACCCCTAATTTCTAATGGACTTGTCAACTCTCAATAACTTCAAAAGTTCAAATAAGGYCTCATTCTGTTACYRTTTATTTGAAATAATTGACATTATTTATTAGAGGTAAAATATTCAATTATTTGAAGTAAAGTGTAACGGAGGGAGTAATTTAAAAGACTTTTACGTACACCTAATTTAAAAAGGGATATGTACAAGTAACATACATTGATCTAGCTACTAGAACTCTACAAGTATGGAACAACGAACTAGTTTTGTCGAACAAATATGAGAATACGGTATAGATCTTGTTTTTCAATTATTTCTAACTTCCTCACAAAGACTTAGACACCAAATTATATAGTTATTTATATAGTTTATACAATAACCCCTATGATTCATTACTATATGTCTATATTATTGCTTATAAGGTGTTACTATATTGATAAAAAGAGTCACTATAATTTAGTGTATGATAAGATTATTGTGCATCAGATACACATAAGATTTTTTTTTTTCTTTTTACCTTCGATTGAAGGCGTTTGTGTTGTTTAGGACGATTAGAAGGTTAGGAGACCCTCCTAACATGCTAGGGTTGTTGAAGATAATTTATTCCAAAGAAGAGTGACCCAATTCGACAACAGCATATAATAATTTCTGAAAAATCACGAAATCCCAATAATTAATTAAATTAATGGTTTTCTTTGTTTTTCACTGATGTTTTTATCAATGATTTACATATCAGGAAAGGTTGGATCATCGGCATAATGGTATCACTATTTATACCGTTCATGAAGAACAAATGGGGCCCCCCGATCTTGTCACACTTAAAAAGTATGTATTACGATTACTTAATCTCCTTAATAATCATAAAATCAATCGTAATATTATTGGATAAAACTTCGCATTATATATATATATATTATATTAACCGCGCGTGATTAAATTATTATTGGTATAGAGGACGTTGAGGCGACTATAGAGAGGGTTGAAGGAGTAGTGGAGCTGGTGGAGAAGGTGGCGGAAGGAGTCGAAAAGGTGGCCGAGGAAATTGAAGAAGAACTTCCTGATGGCCAGTTTAGAAACGCTGTTACTGCAATAGAGCATGCAGCTGATCAAGTTGATGCTGCTGCTCATCGTGTTGATGATGCCATTCGAAGGGTACTACTAGATAATAATTACTACTCATATTGCATATTCATTACGTTACACASTTACACTCTTACATCATAGTAATCAACTTATCATGTTTCAAAAATAAACGCTCTATAGTTACTCATACTGAATATGCGAACTTGTCATTCGAAGGGTATTACTAGATAATAATTACTTATACTGCATACTCTCAAAGTTTAAGCTGATGGTTGAAACCCAAAAATATGTTATAACTAAAAATCTGACATTGACTCTCTTAATTATTCCGATAAGATTTTCATGGTCGTCTTGCTAATGGTTGGACATACACTTGTGGCAATAGCTTCTCATTTTTCTTTGGTCTTCCTGCCTTCTCTTCATGTTTTAATCGGTGGAGTTGAGCAATAGTTACGGTTTATTCTCACAAAAAAATACTTTAAATAAACACTCTAAAAGGATTTTTTAATTAAAAAAATCATATTTTAAAAGTTTTAATTTTTTTTTCCCACAAGTTTTCCTAATTATTATTATCTCATTAAGAAGATAACATAAGTTATACCTACTCCAATAGAGAAATTATAGGTCTATTGAGTGACATATTCAACTTCACATTTTTCACATGATCAAACTGCTCACACTTTTTACAATCACTTATATTTTATCCGTTTATTGGTCAATTTCTAAAATAAAAGTAGTGTTTCAATTTATTTTGAAAATAAATGACTTATATTATTCTGATTTATATATTTTGAATTATCTTGATGATTTAATTATAATTTTATACTTTTGACTTTTAGAATTTGATACATCACGCCTATTAAAAAAAGGATTAAATTTGTTGTGCTTGTCCCCATGATGTCAAACTTTGAAGTTTACTTGCTTTTTTACATGGTTGTTGAATTAGGTTTTCATAAAGAGTTGTAGTAATAACTAATAAGTACTAATAGATACTAAACAATACTTTTTTGGTTCATCTTACTTTTACTTTTTTTTTTCTACCGAAAGTATAGAACGAAATTTGGACATACATGTACGTAACACGTACAATATTATATAGATTAGCACTTTTTAAAAACATTTACAACAATTTGTAATTATATCGTCATGATGATGGGGTTTTGAGCAGTGACTTCAATCCAATAATTTGATTCATGTGGTCAGAAGTTCGAATACTTGTACTCCCTCCCCCATCATAATATACCCCATTTTTGTGTTCATTGCAAAAAAAAAAGTAAAAAATTAAAAATAAATTACGTTGTCATACTAATCTTAGCTAGTTTATTTAATTATTTAAGAATTACTAGTCTTTCGAATTTCAAAATGTTGTGATCGAAAACAACTCTAAGCAATGGGGAAGTGATTTTGACACTCCAAAAAATTTACGCACTTCACATATAAAGATTTACAAGTAAAATATCAAAGAAAAACAGTGCGTAAATTAAATTTTTGAAGTGCCAAAATCAATTTCCTAATGCATCAGACATGTTAATATAATTGGTTAATCTAGGGAGTACGAGATTAAGATGACAGACATTAGTACCTCTATAGAATGAATAAAATAATGCAACCACAAGACGACCAAAGTAGTCAGAAAAAATAAATCGCATAATGAATAATTAATTAAGGGATATTAGCTAATAACCAGTAGCGTTAATTAAATAATTAACGACACTAATCATTCGATTGATTAATGCAGGTGGAAATCATGAGGAGAAAATAGAGTCACGTGTTGAGCAGAGCTAGCAGCAAACAACAATAAACAACAACAGCCAATAATAATAATAATAAAATAATAATAATAAAACACAGCATCTACGAATAAGATCATAATACCAAGGTGGAGCAACCTATTGGAAAGGCGGAAAGACGTAATAAAGGCTTAATTATATTAATTATTTAATATATATTATAGGTTTATGCTACTCTGTAGTAGATTTATTCTGGTCTTATTAGGTCAACTTGTTGTTTCCGTCATGTGGTGCCAATTATGACTCTATTGGATTATTATCATCCTATAGCTCTTTGATTTGCCACCCTATATTTATGTACTCCGTATTCAAATGTTTTCCCTTTATAAATATTAGCAACCTTTTTACGATCCTAAATTCAATGAAATTGAAAATTATCGGATTGTTCAAATTAAATTATGTATTAAACATTTACAAGATTGATTCTTGTAAAAACTCATCTATGCAAACAGTTGTAATATAATATTTGAAAAACTCGATTTTAAAAAAATTATCAACATTTAAGCTTTTACAGTCGTTTTTTTAATAGAAAAGACYCAATTAGAATTAATTATAAATCTAAATGTCTGATCTTGACACGATTCTTATAACCTTCAAAGGTACTAACCTGCATGCAGGAATGCCCCTATACCTATTTTCTATGCTTTCACTAGAATTTTTTGCAGTACATTGTGYAGCAGTTTAATTAATTCCTTTCTCAAACAATAAATGTTTTTTTTCAATGTATATACGTATTCAAATTTTGAATATATTAAGATCATCATTATATTCTTGCACTTCAAATTACATACAAATACTAATATATACTAATACGAGTACTAAAAAGGTTTCATTCATATATATTATAATACACAATGCATTATTGAGATAAGGCATGAAAATCAAGCATACGAAAGTATGAAAATAATCTGCGTATCAAAGCAGGTTAATTAGAAATTGGAGTGCATTTATCATAGAAATTGTATAAATAAAATAATAGACGTTATCAAACATTATTAATAGTAGTTATAAAATTGTGCTTATAATAGCTTTCGTATACGATTAGTTAGTACTCATATTACTTAAGATTTATTAAACGTAACACGTATGAAATAATAATGGTATAGTGTGCTTAGCTTGCATAGAGTGCACATTGCATCTATCTTACCCCGGCCATGCATATATATATTATTATTAATATAATGGAATATGAATGATGATCGATGATCCACTTGTTTGAAATGGCCTAATATTTAATTATCTTGCCATGCGACCAACGTTATGATGATTGTAACTTTCGCCTCCTCCAACCCAACTGGCCTGGCCAACTGCTACAATTTACAAATCCAAGTTGCTACCACATTTCCACATTCTTCGTTAAAAAACCAATTTTCAATAGTTTGCATGTGATTGCAGGAAATTATGGAGTCAGAATTAATCTAGAATCTAGATTGGATAATACTTGGCTTCTTCGGCTACAATATATATTGTACGAAGTATAATTTACTTAAGATACAACAGACATCCTAATTCAAATGAAATAATTAACAAATTGTCGGTGTATAATTATTTTTTCAATCTTAGTAGTCTTAAACCTTATTTATTTATTTCTTTATTTCTTTATTTATTTATTTATTTATTTATTTATTCATTTATTTATTCATTTATTTATTTATTTATTTATTTATTTATTTATTTATTTATTGTTTTCGAAAATGAGCCACAATAGCGAAATACATTTTTACAACGGAGAAGAGATTTGAGGATTCGAACCTCTGACTACAAAGTTCACAAGGATAAAAAAATGAAGTTGAAACCGTTGCTATATATGCTTAAGTGTAGATTAAATATATTAAAATTTAAATAATTATTCACTCTCCATATTTTTTTTTTCACTTCGGAATCTTCATTTCAATTAGAGAAAAAAAATTGTCAAGGTTATTCCACATGGATAATCTTAAGTTAATACGGAGTAGTACGTATTTATTAATTCCTATTTCCTTAATAATTTTGTTTGTTGCAAACAAAAATAGTCACAAATGGCGCGCAATGATATTTACTTATATGATGATTTATCGGATCAATTCTTTTCAAGATTTTAACCAATTAAATTTATAGGCAAAATTTAAATATTTCAATTCCTTCATAGATAAATGAAATCATTGCTTGTATAGATCACTTACATTGTTAAAAATATACGGAGTAGATGATTTTACAATCGTCGTGCAATCTTATGAATCACACGAGTAACCAGACTCACGTAAAAAAAAAAAGATTATACAACAACAACGAAACACAAAAAATATTCATAGATAATCTACTGCGTAGTATATTATAATCAATGCCATCACCATCAGTCATGCAATATATCAATTGGATGGAAAATCTTGCGGTATAACATAGTCGTTTATATTGACTAATCAACACTGTATGAAACATTGACAAATCTATTAACATTCCTTAATACCGTGATAGGAAAATTCCTTCAATGAGTTATGATGGCTAATTTACAATTTTATACCCTTTTTTTTTGGTGAARAGTACAATTAGGGTATTCACCGCRGATAGTAGTGACTAATCCGCTCGCCTCGAGTGTTTTWRTTAAGGGTAAAGAACTGGRCAAAGATGTCTTTTCATTRCCAAGGGTCAAGATTCGAACTCCTGACCTTTCCGTATCAAATTAATTGTAACAAACCAAATTTCACGTATTTTGAGGAAAGAATTTAYCAATGTAAATAAGCAAATTAATCAAAAATAATTTTGACACAATGAAGAATGCTATTATAACTTAACTGTGTTAGAAWTATTTTGATTAATTTATTTTGATGATTTACACTGTTAAATCTGTTCCTTTGAAATACGTGAAATTTCATTTGTTACAATTAATTTGATAGTATACAGAAGAAGTAATATTAACGTAAATTGCTACTCTCAACATGTTTACTAACCAAAGTCTTCGGTGAATTGAACAATACTAATTAATATATTGACCATTTCAGTACTATACACGTTTTCATTCCCTTAATTATTAAAATAATAGTCTTTGCTTGGAATGTTCATGTTCTTGGCTTGAAAGGGTCGTGTATATATATTGGATACATAAGTTTTACTTTGGTTATTATCATCTCCTAAGTTTAAGAATTATTGCATTATTACACACATACATCATATATATAATCTCAGCAAAATGTCAATTGGCATGAGCTTAGCATTAACAAAAACATCACCATGCATCAATAATCTTCATGTTATTGGAGCAAACTCAAAGTTGGGTTCAAGGTCAAAAAACTTTGATCTTCAAAATGGTTTCCAATATTATCTTGGCTCCTCAAAACTGACTCAAAGGTACTTGCATTATAGAATTAGTCTTCTTTTTTTTTTTTTTTGTTCATCGTTGTTAATTTAGAGAGCCATATGGATTATGGACGAGAGGATGAGAATTGATCCCGGATCTCCTGGAACCGATGGAGAAGCTCTAAGCATCTGAGATATCCGTCACTCTTGAATTAGTCAATATTTAGTAGATTAATTACGTTAAATTTTGGTTATAAATCATCATTTTATTGCTAATTAGTTTAAATTTGGATGATGATGATTATGTTTGAAGGAGACGCGCAATAACCGTGAGGAGCAGTATCCAGCCTGTTCTGCCACCAACGCCACCACCTATCCCGCCGCCAAGCTCCGCCCCTTCATCAGGGTTTCCTGGGTATGATTACATCATTGTATATCATTTTACATTTCTCTTGTGTATATAAAAAGTGCATTATTATAAAACTCAATCAATATGATTACCTAAGCTAGCTAGCAGTACAGATTCAATAAGGCTAATTAATAAGTTCATATTTTTATGCTATATATTATGAACTAATTTATTGTATGTTTGTAATTGACGATTGATTCAAAGCAGGAAAGGTTGGATAGCAGGAATAATCTTATCATTGGTGCTACCATTCTTGACCAACAAATGGGGACCCTTGTTCTTATTCAAAAGTATGTACTTACCATATATATTACCAACTTCATATTAATAAWTACCTTAAAACAATAAAATTTGAGTAGTACAGTATTAATGAAAAATGTGTTTAATTAAAAAGATGGAATAATTAATAATAATGTTTTAATGATGTAGAAGATGGTGTAGAGCAGAAACTACAAAGAGTAGAAGATTTGGCGGAGATGTTGGAGAAGGTGGCAGATAGGGTGCAGCATCTGGCCGGTGACGTTGGCAAAGACCTTCCGGAAGGACCCTATAGGAAGGCTGCTAATATGATAGAGGATGCTGCCGGGAAGATCGAAGCTGTTGCCCATTTAACCGATGCAACCATTGACAAGGTCCCGTTCTCGCTCTCTTTTCATTGATCCGATACATTTCTTTCATCTCAAAACATTCAATTTAACCATTCGACGAGTCAAATTAATTAAAAATGCAAACTAATGTATATAGGCGGACACGTACGCATATGTTTAGAATTTAGATGGTATAACCGACTTTATTTTAATTTAGATGGTATAACCGACTTTATTTTAATTTGTAGGGCTAATGATAAACATAATAAACCAACAAACTCTATGRCTCAACGTTGAACACTTAATTATTGCACCCACATTGGAACAGAGAGCTAACCCATGTAGCCATGTAGGCTGGTTCRGACTCGAATACCGATGAGTCATCGATTCCTCCAAACCCTTCTACTAGATGACTAGCTAGATAATCATAAAATAAAGAATGATTAACTAACCCTAATTTAATTAAAAAAAKCGAAAGTAGTTGATCTTTCTGATCTGCCAAAGAATTAGCAGATCCAGACATCCAGTATAATAATATCCAATTGGCTAATGGAATATAATGCCGCCAGATAGACAAAACATACTCTGTCGATTTTCTTAATCAAGTGCTTAAGTACTCACCAATTCACTAATCCTTCTGAACTTATATAYCACTATTTTATTCGATTTTGTGTTTGAGATTATTGTACTAGTCTAGAGTCTAGACTCTACTGGACAAGTACATATAATATAGATATGCAATGCTACGAGTATAATGTTATTTGCTAGTTTAGTTAGTTACTATGGAGTACGGAGTAGTATTTTTGGCACGCGATGTGTGTATTAGTGAATTTTATTATTTGAGTTCATTGTTAAAATTAAATTTGTAATTTGATAAAAAGCTTATGATTCAAATACATTTATTTCTCAAAATTGTCTTTAAAATGTTTTTCAATACCTAGTTTTAAATTTTGAGTAATATCCCTTTTATAATTTTGAGGACTGTTAATTATTTCTTTTAAATTTTTGCAAGTTTTTATTTATGGAAGATTCCAATCTTGTAAATTTATTTTGACGTCAAATAAAGAAACAATAGTCATTTTGTGTAAGTTTTCATGAAATTTTATTTTTTGGTTGAAATTCAATTTGACAGTAATTTCTCATTCCCATTTTCAACTTGTTACAATGTCAAATAGTTTGTGTACACATAATTAATTACTCATCTTATAATTTCTATATATTCTCTTATAGAGTTTAATTTTAGTTTTGAATTTTTAAGTAGGGGTATTTTAGTATATATTTTTGTTGGAGGACACCACTCCTCATTCCTTGGCTAGTTTGCATATATAGTTAATGCACAATTTATTAGAAATTAGAGGGAGTATAATAAGTAATGAATAATTATGAGTAATTTTTTAGAGATAGTAAATTATTTCCCAAATTTGAATGAATATTAATTTTGTTTGATTTTAGTTGATAATTGATTTCATTTGACAATTGAATGAAGCTTTATTTTTTGTTATTAATTTTTGAAATGATATCATTGACTAATAAATATTTTATTAATGGCGTATCATGTAATTTTTAAGATGGAGGAGGAGAAAATGGTATTTTTAGGTGGACACCGCCACCACCTCCCTCTTCCCTTATATAATAGATATATTCTTAAAATACGATACGTAAGACCTATAAAATATTCTTCTCATGTACTTTAGCATCCTTGTTTATGGCTTGGTCCTCACGAAAACAGATCTTTCTCAAATAATAATAGTGGATCTGGCAATTTGAGATCAATTTTCTTATGACTAATAAAAATATATGTAAATAACTGATGCATACAGTACTATAAGACTAGAAAATAAAGTTTTGGAGTATATATTATGTTTATAGGCAAATTTTATAGTGCAACTATATACGGTACAGTCATACTAAATTGATGTTCCATCAAATTTGAAGATACAATATAAAAAATGAGAGATGATGTATTGTACAATCAATGATACCATAAACATTCTCATACTTAATAAAATTACGCAACTCTTTAATTACCTAAACCGTCACTACTCACTAGAATAAATAATCATTCAAGTCAACTAAGTACTACAAATATTTTAGAATAATAATTCTTATCTATACCACATCCATTGAGTTTTCTTTATTATTCCTTCTCATCTTCTTTTATTACTTTGTTTTTGTAAAACATAATAACTTGGTTTTTTTTAATCATGATTGTAGAAAATATTTCTTTTATTAGTTTGACCGTGAACTTATATGCAGTTTACCTTTGCTATTGATGCAGATTCAAGAATTGGAAGACGAAGTTGASTCCGTTGTTAAGTCYGAAAAGGTGAAAGCAACCAAATTAGAGGAAGAAAATACAAGTAGTAGCAAACAAGCATAAATGATTCATTATCTAACGTCATTAATAATTTTTTTTACTAATCAGGTTTTAATTTAGTGTTTAAGAATTAAGACTGAATGTATGTATATAATATTTTATCACAAATTTGAATTACTCTTTTTCCATTTGTAATTTGAACTATCACAGCGGCTCATTAACACCTACCTTAAAATTGTAAACTTATATATACTCAACTACTCAAGTAAGCTATCATTTGTTAGATTTTCCAAGGCACTATGTTTTTCGGACCGGGTTGGGTCAGTTTTGATCAGGTCTAGAAAAGGGTGAAGAACAAGTAAAAAAAATAGTTATCATATGCCTTGCATGTGATTTATTATTAAGTCGGAAAAGCAAAGTCAACGTCGYAAGYTTTTCTTAACTAACATAGTTTTATTAGATAAATTGCAATTACGGTGGTTCTTAACAAAAACGAATGTAACTAAGYTGGWTATTGATAAAAAAAAATCCAATTTTAAAATTATCTAATAGTATAGCAGAATTCTTTTATGCTCTCAATTGTAACTTTTTAAGGAATATTAGTAATGGATTATTACATTGATTGATATATAAATAAATATTCATATTTCTTAATTCACAAGAGTACAGGAATTCACTAGAGTGTATGCATAATTCAATTGTAGTTAGAGAGGGGAGATGGGTCCCTGGTTTTCATGTTATATTTTTGCTCCGTTTAGAATTGTTTTTACAATTTATTTATGTAGATTTGTGAATATTTGTAGATAACGATATGATTAGTTAGTTCATCAATAGAAGAATAATGATGTGGATAGAGCGCTTAGCGATAGGGCGCTCGAAAGATACTTTATATTTTTTTTGATAAGCGGATAAAAATGATAGCTGTCAACAAAAGATGTATTTAAATTTCCAAAGTGTCAAGATTCTACGATCTGCTGATTATGATGTTAATAAATATTAATTGTACACAGATTAAATCTATATATACTCGTATTTTTTGAGGAATTGTATAATATTATAGAGTGAGTGTTTTGAGATTGTGGGCAAATTTATCAAATAATTAAATTTTTGATAACTACAATTGTAAGCACACGCTATTTATAACTATTTGGTAGATATTTTGATTAAGTTGTATATTTTATGATGAATATTTCACTGTCTTAATAATCTATGTTTCACCTTTAATCCATTTTCTTTTGAAATTAATTGTTTGATGCTGTATTTGTTTACATAGGGTATTAATTTGAATTATTTCAGAAGCTAAGTATTATAATTATATGCTAGTAAGATGTACCTTCTGATCACTCACATCGATCTAACACAGTCCTTTGGCGTGACTTGAATATTCATACTTTAGACTAATTAAATTTTATACTTTTGTGAGTTTCTATATTTATTGAGTACTTATATCACTCATTTAATTTGCATCGTGTCATTACTCTTAATGGAAATATAATATAATAGTCGTTTGATGGTATATTTGTTTATTCATATTTGGTTGTCTGGATTTTGGATAGGCGTTGGATATTACTTAGTAGTTGATATTTTTATCGTATAAAGTTTTGATCTTTGGTAGTAGTATGACTATAATTTGAAGAATCTCAATCTTTGCACTTGTTACATTTCACGAGTAATCATAATAGTAAGTTTTTAATTTTTTATGGGTATTGAGCGAAATGATCTAATATGGCTATGTAGCTTAGCATTAACACAACCAATTTACTTAATTGCTATAAATTCATATAAAGGAGGCTTTATCATATTTATATGAGCAATCGTCAACAGACCTATGGTGTTCAAGGTCATACACTTTGATCTTTCAAAAATGGTTTCCAATATCTTATCTTAGGCTCGTCAAATTGACAAAGGTATCATTGATGTACATAGTATAGCATTTAGTCTCGTTTGTTTTTTTTATGTTCAACCATTCGTTCTGTTTATATCTTTAACGAGAGGCATAAGTGGGATGTTAGTGAGAGAGAGGATTTGGGAGAATTTGTAGTTCGGATTTCTCGGGAGTACTGATGGATTGAAGCTGAAGCATGCTGATGGATATTGTTCCTCTGAATCTAGATGTCTTGAATGAGGCAATATTAGTGGAGAGCGAGGTAGTTGCTGGTTAGAATTTGTAAGGTCTTAATTTCATGTTGTCTATTTATTGCTAAGGGTATGGGTTAATTTGTTTATGGGCCTGCCATTTTGTGATGATGTATGTGATTTTTTGTTAGTATTATGGAGAAAGTACCATAACGCCGGTGAGGTATGACTGAGTATCGTCAGCTCTCGTTCTGCCACCAAGATTCGGCTCTATTACCTGTTATCTGCCCTGGATCAACGCTTCGATCCTATTATCATGGGTTTTTCCTGTGGTACTGATTATAAGAGTGTTACTTATTACACATTTCTCTTGTTGTGTTACCTATAAAAGTGCATTATTATAGGGAACTCAATGAAGATATGAACTACTAGCCTGAGCTAGCTAGTGTTTGGTATTTACATACTTTTCAATAAGTGGCTCATAGTAGGTTTGTACATTATTTTGATGGCATATATAATTTTTATCCTCTAAATGTTATGTTTTTTGTTAATGACGATTGAGTTGCAAAAGATTCAGGAAAAGGTGTGTGTATTAGTTACAGTACCGAATTCAATATCGAATCATTTGAGGTTTGCTTAACTCTTAATTGAGCCTCTATGACCAACATTAATTGGGATCCGCCTTCGTTCTATTATCTAATAAAGTCATTCTACTTTAATTAGGAGAATGGGATTATTAGTATGGTACCGGTTCAAACAGTTATATCTTTTATGATCTAACATAGTACCTAGCTTAGAAAACAATAAAAGTGGAGTAGTATGGTGATATAAGAAGTACAATGGTGTTAATTAAAATAGATGAGATATAATTGTTAATTGATATTATGTTGTTTTGGTATTATGTTAGTATGTTGAGGTGTAGAGCAGAAAATTACAAAGAGTATAATTGTTGGTGCTGGAGATCGTGTATTGGAGAAGGGGTCATGGATTAATGGGTGCATGTACATTCTGGCGGTGACTGTTGGCAAAGACATTGTCCAGTGAAAGGACTCTGGCATAATTGGTGATAGGATCGTCTGAAGATGGAAGAGGATGCGTGCCGAATTGCGGAAATCGAATGTGTTTTGTCAACCAGTGAGTCCTTAACCGATGAACCCATTGACAAGTCCCGTGCTCCCGCTTTCAACTTTCATTGAAACCGAATACCATTTCTCATCTCAAACATTTATTTTAACCATTCGATCAGTCAAGGCATTATATAAAAAGCAAACTAGTAAATAGGCGGACACGTCATTTCTGAAGTTACTGTTATTACGCATATGTTATGAGATATTTTATATGGACTATATATAATAGAGCTTATATGTAGAGCTAATGAAATTAAGAACAAGAGACTTCTATTGCTCAACGTTGAACTTGAATTTTGCATCGCGTAGGTATAAGATGTTTCTTAATGGGTGAGGTTCTCATCGACATTGGAAAGAGAGCTACACACATGTGGTTAGCCAATAGCTTAGGTAACGCTGTTCTAGACATCTTGAATACCATGACGTCTCAAATCGAGTCCCTTAAACACTTACTAACGATGATAGCTTAATATCGAAAGTATATTGAATAAAAGCAAGTGATTAACTACCTAATGTAAGTGTAAAGAATATAATCAAGGAGATTGTATGCGTTTCTGATGTGCCCAAAAATTATGCAGAATTCCAGCTCCAAGTAATATATTGATATTAATGTGGCTATAAGAGAATATTAATTTGCTCAGCCAGACCATAGACAAACATACTCTGTCGATTCAGTTAACAAGTGCTTAAGAGCTCACCCCAATTCACTAACTGTCCTTCTGAACTTATATAGCACTATTTTATTCGATTTTGTGTTTGAGATTATTGTAATAGTCACGGTCTAGACTTACTGGAACAAGGTAAACATATAGCGTTTTTATTATAGATATGCCAATGCTTGGAGTATAGTTTTTTATTGCTTGTTTGTTAGGTGCTAGTTCTTTAATTGTTATTGGACCGATGTAGGTCAGAGCGAGTAGGTATTTTGGCTTAGCGATGTTGAAGTATTAGTTGGGAAGCTTGTTATTGTATATTGATTTCAGTGTTAAAGTTAATTTGGGTATATTTTCATAAACAAGCTAATGATTAAATGTACATATGTTAAATGTGGGTCTGCAAAATTGTCGTTCAATATATGTTTTTCAATACCTAGTTTGAATAGTTCTGAGGTATAAATCCTTTGTAGATACATGTTGAGGACTTGTTAATGATATTTTTCTTTTAAATTTTGCAAGGTTTGCCTATCTTTATGAGAAGATTCCACTGTTATTATTTTGACGTCAAAGTAGATTAAGAAACTATAGTCTTTTCATTGTGTAGTGTTTTCCATGAAATGGTCTATTTTGGTTTGAAAGTTCAAGTGTTACAAGTGAGATTCGAGTGATTTTCCCGGATTCAACTTGTACAATGTCAAATAGTTGTGATACCACATAATTAATTACTCGATAATCTTACTAGAATTTTCGATTATTTTGCTTCCTATAACAGCGTTTATATTTTAGTTTGTAATTGTTTGTATGATAGGGGTATTTAAGTTTATAAAGTTTGTGAGTTTTTTGGTGAGAAGACAACCTGTACTATATCTTTGACTAGTTGTACATATTATAGCTGCTGGTAATCACAAATTTTATATTAGATAGAATTAGAGGGAGATATAAACAGTTAATCATTGTAGAATAGATGGGTGGTTAATTTTTAGAGATAAGAGGTTATTTATCCCTAAAATTGAGTGAGAGTGAATGTTGATTATGGTTTGTAATGATTTCTCTTGTTGAATGACGTTGATAATTTGATAGAATTTTATAATATTATACTCTGTACTTTAATTTTTTTGTTTGCATTATTTTATCTTCTTAATGAAATGATTCCGTGGGCTATAGAGAGGATTATTGAATGAGCTGTATCAGGATATTATCATGAGAGAGGGTGACCGCAAATAATGGTATTTTGTAAGGTTGAAGAACACTGTGTGGACGGGGACTTTCGTGCCTCTTCCTTATATACCACGAATGAATATATATTATATTATGATATACGTAACTTTATAAAGTTGCTATACTCACTGTGCTCTTGTTAGTTCTATGTCCTGTTGGCGTGTTCCGCTTCTACTAAAAATCATATTCTTTCTCAATAATGAATTTCAGTGGATTTAGATTTTCTGGCATTGTAGGATCATTGTTTTCTTATAGAATATAAAATATATTATATAGTAGAGCTGATGCATACAGTATAGTATTAGACGAAAATATAAGTTTTGGAGTATATTATTTTAGATTTTACTTGGAGGCAAATTTTAAGGCATACTTATATTTACGTATCATACTAAATTCGGATTTGGTGCTAAATGAAGATACATGATAAAATATGTGATGTAATGATTTTTGTATTTTGTATTACATATCAATATGATTAGAATCCGTTATTAGTGCATATTGCTTCGACTGACAATTAATTATCGGCAACTTCTTTTAATTACATGGTGTTAACGTCACACTACACTATGTAATTGAAATTAATTATCATTTTTTCAATCGTCATACTTTAAGTGTAGTACAATAGTTTTAAGAATTAATATTATTTTTCTATTACGGGCGTATCTATGTACTGCACTGACATCATGTCTGGAAGTTTCTTTATTATCCTTTCTCATTTTTCTTTGGATTTATCTTGTTTTTTGTTAAATCTAGATACGGTTTTTTGTTCGTATCTATTTGATGTTAGATATTAATTTGTTTTTTATATTTTAGTTTTGACCTTGTTTTGATTCTGGTATTGACAGTTTACCTGGTCATTGTTGTTAGTCAGAGTTCAAGAAATTGTGTATGTTATATCGAAGTTGAGTCGTGTTGTTTAATTTCGAAAAGGGAATCAAGTCAATATTTAGTAGGGAAGAAATATACATGTTTAGTTATAGCAAGCATATGGGTTCATAAATTTGTGGTATCATATCTATTATCGTCCATTTAGATTAATGTGTTGTCATCTTGAGGTAGCAGGTTTTATTTATTTTATAGATCTAGCAGAATTGGTATTGATAGTAATTTATTTATGATAAACAAATTTTGAATACTCTTTTCCATTTGTAATTTGAACATCGCAAGCGGTCTAACATTAACACTTTTTCTATTAAGTTGTAAACTATTATTGTATGATACTACTACTCAAGTTGCTATTCATTTGTATTGATTTCTCAAGGCACTATGTATTCGACGCGGGTTGGGTCATGTTTTGGATGCAGGTCTAGAAAGGGTGTAAGGATAACATAGTAAATGATGTTATCGAGGTTGCGCTTGTCATGTTGTGTTTATTTAGTTCTGTGAAAGCCATAAGTCAACGTCTGAAAGGTTTCTATATACATAGTTTTATTATTATATAGTGCAATACGGTGGTTTTTAAAAAAACTCGAGGGCGAGATGTAGAATATATATTTGGTTTTATGATAAATGAAAAATTACCATTTTTAAAATTATACTATAGTATTATTTACAGCAAGTTCTCTTTTATGCTCTTAATTGTAACTGTTTAAAGGAATATAGTAATTTCTTGGTTTAACTTATTTTGTATTGATTATTAATAATATATTTTGATTCTTATCTAGTTTGTGTGAGACGTGTGCCCGCGCCCTTCTGAGCCGTATAGCTTTTTGGGCGCGGCTTTGGTACGTTATTCGTTGAGGTGCTTTGCGTGGGCTTGTAGTTTCTACTGAATTAACGTCGCACGGTGAGTGCGTTGGGTGTAGTGTTGTATGTTGAGATAAGCGGAGTCGCCACCTAGTGCCGTATAAAAGGTTATTCAAGACGCCGAAACATTGGTGCCAATTAAGGCCACGTTCTGATCGCGTACCGTGTCGTGGGTTCGGGGAATGTAGTAACAAATCGTACCCAATTCGTCCGCAACAAATGTAGGGCTCTACCGGTCTGCATTGCAATTCCATTCATCACATTATTGAATGCACATAACTTACATTTTAGCACCTAGAAGCGTACTAACCCTAAATTTACTATGAAGTATGTTTCTCTTATGCACAAAGAGACACCTAACCAGAAATTGTGGACACTGTTGTATTAAATCATGTTCAAACGGGTGCCTAAAACGTTGTAACATAGTTAATCTGACTGAAAAGATTATTAATAATTACCGAGGATCTTTGTTTAGACAATATTATTAAAATTATACGAGACAAGACAGTAGAAGTATATGAACTTCAATACAATACAAACTCATCTACCTCTAAATCTGCAACAAAACAAGGTAGTTGTTAAAACGAGGCGAAACGAATTCCGCTTGAATCGCTATTAATGGACAAATACAAATGTTTGTTCATGAGAACACCGGTGCAATGAATTCAGTCTTGAATCGCTTATACCATAGGAAAGAAATCGTAGTATTGACATAATATATGAAAATGGAAATGAAAGAATGAAAATAAAACAATGAAAACATTGAAATCGTTATGAAAACTACTATACATGGAGACGATTAAAGTCGGTTTGCTACTCATTTTGTGTAAATTTACATTAAAACCATAATAATGGTTAATTCTAAATAAAAAGATGGAGAGAAATGTTGTAGTAATCTCAGAATTCAACCTTGTTTTCGCTTGTCAAAAAATCGAAAAGAACGCAAAAGATCGTGTTATGTTTATTTGTGAGAGAACTTTTGTGAATGTGAGAGAGGAGACGAGAGAGTGGAGAGTATGCCTCGGATTGTGTGTTGAAACGTGTGTTCTCAAAGAGCAAGGTGTATTATAAGGCGTAGAGGCAGTCTGAGGAGCGTATATACGCTGAGGAGCAGGTATATACGCTGCTCTCAGCGTATATAGCGCTTCCGCAGGGCAGCGATAAACTACGTCTTATAACGCTCCTAGAGCGTATATACGCAGGATTCTGCGCTATATATTTTTCCAAAAAATCTGAGATATTTAATTCGGAATGGATTTCTTGCATACGCGATTTTTAAGAATTAAATTATTCCTAGACGCCTCCTTTTTGCAAGAAGTATGTTTCAGAGATTCTGACATTGCCGCGTATTGTTCTAATATTTCATCGTATTTTTTGGCGTTTCTGCGTATTTAAACATTTGCAAAATTCATAGAGAAAAGAAATCAGTAAATATTTTTAAAGAATTATGGGATCTCAGAAATAATGCTAGAACATGAAGAATACAAAAAGCAATGAGAATCGCAGGTAACTTGTTTGAAAACCTTTGAGATTATCGAGAAACCGAAAGAAATATTTTTGCTCGTTTTTGACCTCTTGACTCATATTTCCGAGCGTACGACTGACTTCACATATTCTTCGAGCTTCATTACAGTTCAATTGCGTTTTCGAGTTCGAATTAATTGCGACATGTGATATACTTCATCATTGATTACTCATTTGGGGAGACATTTTAGTGTCTACAATTGCGTTTCAAAAAATATCTTAATTTGCAACCATTGGTTTGGGTGCCTAAAAAATATCCGAAACAAAGTTGTAAAGGTCTTAAGGTCATTTGAGTCAAATAAATTCACAAAAAATTGATTAAATTTGTCTGATTTGCATACT
>SNQN01001331.1:33459-54062 GCA_008642245.1 Bassia scoparia
CTATAAGTAGACTAATCCGCTGCCTCGAAGTGTTTTTTTTAAGGGAAAGAACTGGCCAACAAAGATGTCTTTCATTTCCAGTCAAGATCGAACTTCCTACTTTCCTATCAAATTAATTGTAACAAACCAAATTCACGTATTTTGAATTAGGAAAAATTTAACAATATAATCAAATGAATCAAAAATAATTTTACAGCAATGAAAGAAGCTATATAACTTAACTGTGTTAGAATTATTTTGATATTAATTTTGGATATTTACACTGTACAATCTGTTCCTTTGAAATACGTGAAATTTCATTGTTACAATTAATGTGAAGTATACAGTAAGAAAGAATATTAACTAAATTTACTCTCAACTGTTTACTAACCAAAGTCTTCGGTGAATTGAACAATACTAATAATATTATTGACCATTTCATAACATACACTTTTGCATCCCTTAATTATCAAAATAATGTCTTTGCGGAATTTCATGTTCTGCGTGAAAGGTCGTTAATATATTGGATACATAAAGTTTAACTTTTTATTATCATCTCCTAAGTTTAGATTATGCATTATTAGCACACATACATCATATAAAATCTCAGCAAAAGTCAATTGCAAGCTACATAACAAAACACACCATGATCAATAATCTTCATGTTAATTTGGAGCAAACTCAAAGTGGTTTCAAGTCAAAAAAACTTTGATCTCAAAATGGTTTCCAATATATCTTGGCTCCTCAAAAACTGACTCAAAGTACTTTCATTATAGAATTTATCTTTTTTTTTATGTTCACAGTTAATTTAGAGACATATGATTTATGGACAGAGGGAGAATTGATCCCGATCTCCTGGAACCGATGGAGAACTCTAAGCAGCTGAATATCCGTCACCTTGAATTAGTCAATATTAGTAGATTAATTACGGTTTAAAATTTTGGTTAAAATCACTTTTATCTAATTAGTTTAAATTTGGATGATGATATTATGTTTGGAAGAGACGCGCTAATAACCGTGAGACATCATCCACCTTTCTGCCACCAACGCCACCACCTATCCCTGCGCCAAGCTCCGCCCCTTCACTCAGGTTTCCTGGTTATGATACATCATGTATATCATTTACATTCTCTTCGTTATAAATTAAAAATGCATTATTATAAAACTCAATCAATATATACTAACTACTAGCAGGAATACAGATCAATAAGGCTAATAATAAGTTCATATTTCTATATATTATTGAACTAATATTATGTTGTTGTAATTGACATTGATTCAAGCAGAAAGTTATAGCAGGAAGTAATCTTACATTGGTGCTACCATTCTTGACCCAACAAATGGGACCCTTGTTCTTATTCAAAATATGTACTTACCATATTATTAACCAACTTAATTAATAAATACCTTACCAAAAAATGATAGTACATACATATTAATGAGAAAATTGTTATTAAAAAGAATTTGAATAATTAATAATAATTTTTAATATTAGAAGATGGTTGTAGAGCAAACTACAAAAGATAGAGATTTCTGGACGAGATGTGGAGAAGTGCATATAGGGTGCCAGCATCTGCCGTACGTTGGCAAAGACCTTTCCGGAAGACCCTATAGGAAGGCTGCAATATGATAGAGGATGGCTGCCGAAATCGAAGCTTTGCCCATTTAACCGATAGCAACCATTGCAAAGTCCCTTCTCGCTACTCCTTCATTAAATCCGATACATTTCTTATCATTCAAAACATTTAATTTTTAAACCATCGACGAGTCAAATTAATTAAAAAATGCAAACTAATGTAATAGGCGGACACTACTCATATGTTAGAATTAATGTATAAACCGACTTTATTTTGTAGGCTAATGATAAACATAATAAACCAACAAAACTCTTGCCTCAACGTGAACACTTAATTATTCAACCCACATTAACAAGAGCAACCCACGTAGCCATGTAGCGGTTCGACTCGAATACCGCATGACGTCATCGAGTCCTCCAAACCCGTTCTAGATGACTAGCTAGTAATTATTAAATACAAGCATGATAACTAACCCTAATTTAATTAAAAAAACGAAAGTAGTGATATCTTGCTTCTGCCAAACAATTAGCGACTCCAGACATCCAGTCATAATAATATCCAATTGGCTAAAGAATATAATGCCGCCAATAAGACAAAAATTACTCTGTCGATTCTTAATCAAGTGCTTAAGTAGCTCACCCAATACACTAATTCCTTCTGAACTTATATAGCACTATTTTATTCGATTTTGTGTTTGAGATTATTGTACTAGTCTAGAGTCTAGACTCTACTGGACAAGTAACATATAAGTTATGATATGCATGCTACGAGTATAATGTTGATTGTTAGTTTAGTAGCTTTACTATGGAGTACGAGTGAGTAGGTATGGCACGCGATGTTGTCATTAGTGAATTTTATTATATTGAGTTCATTTTAAAATTAAATTTGTAATTTGCATAAAAAGCTTATGATTCAAATTACATTTATTTCTCAAAAATTCTTTAATAATGTTTTTCAATACCTAGTTTTAAATTTTGAGTAATATCCCTTTTAAATTCTTGAGACTGTTATTATTTCTTTTAAATTTTGCAAGTTTCTATTTATGGAAGATTCCAATCTTGTAAATTTATTTTGACGTCAAATAACAAGAAACATATAGTCATTGTGTAAGGTTTTCATGAATTATTTCATTGGTTGAAATCAATTTACAAGTAATTCTCATTCCCATTTTCAACTTGTACAATGTCAAATATTTGTGACAACATAATTAATTACTCATCTCTTATAATTTCTATATATTTCTCTTTATAGCGTTTAATTTTAGTTTTGAAGAATTTATAGTAGGGTATTTTAGTATATATTTTTTCGGAGGACACCACTCCTTCATCCTTGCTAGTTGCATATATAGTTGAATGCACAATTATATTAGAATTAGAGGAGTATAATAAGTAATGAATAATTATGATTAATTTTTTAGAGATAGTAAATTATTTCCCAAATTGAATGAATATTAATTTTGTTGATTTATGTTGATAATTGATTTCCATTTGACAATTAATGAAGCTTTATTTTTTTTATTAAATTTAATGATATATCATGACTAATAATAATATTTATTAATGGCGACTACTCGTAATTATTAAGATGGAGGAGGAAGAAAATGCATTTTAGTGACACCGCCGACCACCTCCTCTTCCCTTATAATAGATAATTCTCAAATACATACGTAAGACCTATTAAATAATATTCTCTGCATACTTTAGCATCCTTGTTATGGCTTTGTCTCACGAAAAACAGATCTTTTCTCAAAATAATAATAGTGGATCTTGGCACATTTAGATCATATTTCTTCATGACTAATAAAAAATATACGTACAATAACTGATGCATCAGTACTATAAGACTAGAATTAAAAGTTTTGGATAATATATATATGTTATAGGCAAACTTTTATAGTGCAAACTAATATACGTACAGTCAACTAAAAATTGATGTCCATCAAATTTGAAGCATCACATATAAAAAATATGAGATGTTATATTGTAGACATCAATGATACCACAAACTTCTCATACTTAATAAAACCTACCGCAACTCTATTATTACTATTACCTAAAACCTCACAATTCACTAGCAATAAATACATTCCTTCAAAGATCAAAACTAAATCGTAGACTATCAAAGAGAATGTTTGAGGAAGGATAATTAAGATTCTATTTATCTATTAACTTTACCACACTCAAATACCAAAATTCATTTTCTTTATTAGTTCCTTACTCTATCTTCTTCAATATTTGACTTTTGCTATTTTCGTTAAACTACATAATTACACTTGGCTTTTTTTACTCATGATGAGTGTTAGACAAAACATACGTTTCACTGACAGATTTATTATGCGCCGTCCTCAACCGTGACAGCTTATAGCAGTTTGTAACCCTTTCTCCTTATTTGAGTAGGCAGATCAGAGATTGGAAACTGAAGTGTGAACTTCCGGTAGTAAGGTCGAGAAAACGCGTAGGAATCAACCAAATATAGTAGGTAAAAAAATTAACAAGGTTAGTAGCAATACCTAAGGCATCTAGGAATTACATCTAATCTTAATCACTCTAGTTAATTAATTTTTCGTTTAATCCTAAATCTAGGGGCGGTCATTAAATTAGTGTTTAAAATTCCTAGAATTCTGAATTTAGTTTAGAATGAATATTTATCACCACCATCTTTGAATCTACCTTTTTGTATGCCATTGTTATTTTTGTCTAATTTAGCCTATTTGCACATTCCGGACCTTTCGTCACATTAACACACTTACCTTAAAATTGGATTTAAACTATCCTCTTAATATCATAGCTTCCTCAAATACATCTCACTCATAGTAATGCTATCATGTGCGACTAGAATTTGTCCAATGGCACTATGAGTTATCAGTTATCGGACCGCTGGCTTGTGGTCTCACGTTTTGACAGTCTAGAAAAGGGTAAAAACTACACACAGCTCAAGAAAATTAGTTATCATATGCCTTGCATGGTCTATTTATTATTAGAGTGCGGAAAAGCCAAGTCAACGTCGAAATGGTTTTCATACAAACATAACATGTATTTTAGTTATGAAATGAATATCTGGCGAGTACTCACTTGTTTACCTTTAAGTCAGACAATCACGAAATGTTAACTAATGTATGGTTATTCGATAAAAAAAAATCCAATTTTAAAATTATCAATAGTTCGACACTAGTCGAGAATAACTTCTTTTTATGCTCTTGCTTCATATGTAAACTTTAAGATGTTAGTATGTTCCGAATATGTTAATTACACCTTGTAATTTTGAAAAATATTAATCATTCTGTAACCTGTGGAATATCAAAAGAACATTGTTATATTCATCAAAAATTAAATGACACTATAAAATATCTTCCTCAATCTTATTCTATATATCTGATCGAAGGTTCAGACTTCTTTCTGTGGTAAAGACCGCGCGCCGTGTCATTGCGACCGTTATCATTCATGCTGTGGGAGTATCCAAGGAAGACTGCGCCTGCCTCACGTCGCTTCCTAGGGGTCACAATACACTTCGGAGATGCCTCCTATGATCGTGGTGCTGTCCGACCGTACCGCCAAAATCCTGCGTCTTACTGCAGATTAGATCGTTATTACACTTGGTTCATATAGTCGTCCGAGTCGAGTTTAAAGGAGGAGACAGCTCACCTGTCAGATCCTTGATAGCAAGAATATTCTTGGAACCTACCTCCCCCTAGGGAGTTCACTACGAAACATTTGTGCCAAATTATGGCCCCGGACGGTCTTCTGATTCTCCTCAGAGTAAAAACCTATTGCGAGTCGGAAATCAGTGCTCTGTTTAGAATGTAGCATGTTGTGCTTATTCTTCTCCCCAGAAGCTCTTAGGAAGACCACTTTCAATGAGCATTGTTCTGCTCATCTCCTCTAATGGTTCTGCTCTTCCTTTCTACTACTCCTTCTATTGTGGAGTTCTTGGAGCTGAAAAGTTTTGTGACTTACTCCATGTCCCTGCAAGCAGTTAGTAAAGCTTGCATTCTCAAATTCAGACCATGATCAGCATCTTACCGCAACCAGTGAACAGTTCTACTGGTTCTGCAACTGTATTTACTAACCCGGCATCAAATCACGGGAACATTGGTACGAATCCAAATCTGTAACCCAATATCGTCCGCATGTAGCGGCCTCTACTCTAGCGTCATCATTGGCGATTTCCAATCCAATCAACAAGTGCTAGCGACTATGTGAACTAACATCACATTCTACACTTTACTATGGCTACACTTACTTAGAAAGACGGTAGACATGTGAAACCCTAAAACTTTTTACTATACATTATTTCTTTCTTTCCTTATTTGTGCACGAACGAGACTACCTAAACCTAGACAATCACTGTCGACTCATCACACTATTGTAATATTTATCATGATCTCTAACACACAACAATCAGGTTAGATTGTCCCTATCTAAACCGCGAAGCCATACTCGCTACTCTAATAGTAATGTCCTGACTATAAGAGTGATATTCTACTTTGAGATATTTTTACCGAGGTACTAGTTGGTTTAGCAAAAAGAACATACTTATACAAATAGTAATATACAAGTGACCAAAAATCGTAAGTATATTTAATTTCAAGCACATAGTTGTATTAATAGCAAACTCGAGTCTTTACCCCGCCCCGAACTGCACATACAAAACAAAGTTTAATTGGTGTGGAGCTGTTTAAACGGAAGCCGAAACCTGCAATTCTTCCGCTAGCTTTGCAATCGCTATAAAGACAAAAAACCAAATGTTAGTTCATGATTGGAAAAACGAGTATAGCAATGAACTTCGTCTGTATAACATCGTCTGGATAAACTTAGAGGTTAGAACCAATAGTGACATCTTATATGTTGACACACAGTGAAAGAATTGCAAAATGAATTACTAGTGGGAGAGAATTTGAGTTGATCTATTGAAGAAATGAGATGAGAAAATCTCAAAGACCCACCTTCCAAATAACTATGAAATAGGTTCATGTTTACTTGAAAAACCACTATACATGAACAGCATTGTGTAAACGCAGCCAAACATTGGTGCCAGAGTTACTTCATAACATTGTTGTACACACCTACAACATTAATAGGGAGATAACACCTCATGAATATATGGAACTCTATAACAGATATATAAGTAGTGAGAGTATTCAGAGACATGGTACGGATGTAGAAGAGATATCTAGGTTTTCAACCCAATGCATCCAATTCCTCGAAAATTCAAACAGCTAGGCCTTGTTCGCTGTGGGCCCCATCTACGAGCAATTCAGGTTCTCATTGTAAGAATTCTGCACACATAAGACTCGTGAAATTTCATATAGATGCATATTTGTGTTTTAGAATTCAAAAGAGAGTAGAATCCTGTGGGATAATGTATGAATTGAGGAATCCGATTGATAGAAGAAAGCCGGGCTGGACGATTGCCTCGAGCGTAAAATGTGTCTAATGTTGAGATTAAATAAAGTGATTTGTGCGTCTTCTCCTATATAATGAAGTGCGTAAGACATAGAACAATTTATATTTAGACGGTCTCTATAATATGGGGCCAGATTAGGAGGAGCGGTACATGAATACGCTGAGGTCGCAGCTATCTATATTACGATCTTGTCTATTCCTCTCAGCGTAAAATACTGCTCATCTCACAAGAGTGCTTGGGCAGACGTAAAGAAACACCACAGACGTCGTGATATCGCGTCCTCCAGAGCGTATATACGCAGCTTCTGACTGTATATGATTTTTTCCAAAAATAATACTGCAGTGAACTTGTAAATTTTTTAACTTCTAGTGATATTCTATTTTCACCCAGACGTTCCATACGATTTGCGAAGATATATTTCCACGGGAATCTTTGTTTAAGCGAATTAATTCATTAAGACGAAGCGCTTCCGTCTTTCCGCGAAGTATAAAGAATATAGAGATTTTACTTAGAGATTCATAAGAACATATTTCCAGTGAACAATATGATATTTCTATTACATCCACCTATTTATGTAGAGAATTATTTTGAGCTTTTCTGCGTATAATAACATTTATGCAAATATTCAATTGTAGAAAAAAAAAAAACAATAAAATAAATAAAATAACTACGCCTATCATCTTACGCATAAATATCAGTTCACAAATAATAATTGACCAATCAAAATTACCTGGCGTAATTCAGAAAAATGGTGATTGTACGAGAAACATTATGAAAAACTATAAAAGACTTCGATTATGAGTAAAAACCGCAATTGACAAAAACTTTTTGCGAGAAAAAATCTATAGAACGATTGCGGTGTGAAGATGGATTTATCCAAGAAAACCGAAGAACACAAAAATATTCTACTAGCCAATCGTTTTGAGAGCCATTTTACTGTTAATTGCGAGCAGTAAATGATGACCTGAAGCACTTACACATATTCTCAGAGATCAATTACACTATAAACGAAATCATATTGTGAGCAGTAATATTTTTATCGAGAAATGGGTATTCGATGATAAAATTTGCGATTCAAGTCACGAACATCATGCAAACATTTGATTAATCTTAACCCTACATTTTTGGTGTGAATACTATATCTTATAATCAGGATATGACTAAAGTCTCGAATTTGCGATTTCTAACAAAACAATTCTGTCTTGGCAGTATGCGATAGGTTGTGCTTAAAATGAAAACGTTCCTAATAACAATTAATTAATAATTAGTTCCCAGAAACTCAATGTAAAGGATCAACATAAGTTCAAATTTGGACAAAGTCAAAATAAAAATTACGAGCAATAAATAAAAATGTGATTTAAGTTAGCTGATTTGCGATAAGCTACCATGATTGAACAGACACAAAAAGCTTTAGTACGACCAAATCATATGAGAAACAATAATAGCGCTCATGAAGGGCTTAATATTATCTCTTGAGAGTCATATGTGAGCTAACTCTAAAGTTGAATCTGACCACGAGGAAGCATCTAGTGTATATGCTCTTGATGCCAAAATCTCGAAAATTTGTGCTATGCCGTAACTGCAGTAAAACAACGCATGGGTTTATTATAACTTTTAGCAAGAAAATTCATTGATATCTGGAAGTGAATAGATAAGAGAACTGACGAGACAAGATAATTAACTGTCAAGCTTAGTTTAAATTTGTGAAAAGTTTTAGATGGGGAAGATAGGAGAGTAGTGCGACGGGTGGAGTGTTACGTGTAATTGAGTATAAAAAACTAATCCCTCCCCTAGGTCCAAGAGATGTGTGGATATCCCGATTTTCCATCCGTCGGAAGATGCATGATGGCTCTGCTTACAGCACACAGAAATCTAAAATTGGATATATTTAGTAGAGGCTATACCCATTTGCGATTATGAAAGGGTATGAGATACCATTTGGAAATTTCTCAAGATCTAGGAAGATACGAAGGAGGAGAAAAACCCGTGCGTGTTACGCAGACCTACTCGTATCTATACGCAGAGAGAGCTAATGCCGTAATTGCAGAGCCTGCGTACTAGTACGCACGGTCATGGATGCAATTATTATTCATTCCTCCACGCGAAGTGTCAAATTTTTCATTAATTTCCGCCCTAATTCCGATTGGGAATGTTTTATACGTAAAGATTGATCTAAAAGTAAAACCGAGTAATACGTGAGGATTTACGGCTACAACTTTGAATTTTCGAAGATTGCAAAAACTGACAACTAGGAGCACCTACGTCTCTTATCACACGCGCAAGGGATTGATAAAATATCAATGAGTGTACTTTATGGAAAGCAGGGTCCTGGTCTACATCAACGATCCATATGTTTAACCGAGTGCGATGAAGATATTGTTTGTCTAATAGTACCCTTTTTTCAGTATATATTATTTTTTTCTGCGGATGGCTGAGATAAAAAGTTAAACTCTATAAAAAGTTACCAGATCTTAACAAAATAGTTGTAATATAAAAAATCAGATTAATATCTAAAAAATTACTGGCGGTCAATAGACTTTTTCTCAGCTCAACAGCAAAAAATAGTGCGAAAATTGAGTGCTTTTTGTGTTTGATAAGAATCCAACATCGCAACCAATCTTTCGGACAATGAGTTGTACATGCGCGATAAGTAATCACCTATAGACCATTACCTAATCATCTTATAGCAAAGTCAAATACCTAAAATCCAAACAAATAGAAATCAGAAATCACATACTCAAAACCATAGTATACATCAAGCACTAAAAAATATAAATAGTGGGAATTGAAGGAGAAAAATCTCTTTCATATACAGACAGTAAAAATTTGAAAGTTATAACCAGGATAAAATAGATTTCATGCTAAATTTTACGCCCACTCCTCTATTGTTTGATTCAGTTTTGCATCTACGTTGACAATAACTCATCCTACGGGAACAAATATAGTCATATTCCCGACGCATTATAAATGGCGGAAAATACACGCGTAAAATTCTTCTTCCAACATTCTACAAGGATCTTACAGTTTGCTTGTGAGTTCATCAAAGACCATCCAAAAGTTTGTCATCTATCAATGAGTTATTCTTCCAAATAACCCAGTGATGCAAAGACGACACAAGCGCGAGCACTGTCAAGAATTGAGGAGATACACACACTTGTGGAATGGTATCGATTCACTGACTTCTCCCTCTCTTTGGGGAGACATTTTATAAGCGGTGTTAGATACATACAGCCAGATGTATTTAGAAGTCCTTCTAACAGCTCTAAGTTACTGTCCGAAATGCATTCTCTCTCTATTCATTGTCAAGTCTTGCTGTCTCATCGCTTAGCCGCGTAACTTGCTGATCGCTACCGAGATCTCAATGAAAGTATAGACACAGAAAATGTAGGATTGGGCAACAACGTATTACACATACACAACCCGACTATAACTGCGAGGTAAATTAGAAAGCGAACACGCAGAGAGTGAGTCCAAAGCGACTTATTATACAAATCGAGTACACAAAAATAACGTAAGTCAACACAAGACAAAAGAACATAGCGTAGTTCCTGAATCAGCCACGTATCAATCTAATTTTGATCATTAAAAAAAAGCTAATTAACTGCTTTCACATCTTTAACAAAACCATTTGAGTCAATGATTGTTAACAAAAAACCCATTATAAAAATAGTTTGTCTTCTGAAGCCCCTTGATTTTCCTTCTAACCGCAATCTAACAAAACCCAAAGTGAAGAGATTCAGTTGACTTCACTGTGCTAAAACAACGCAATCTCATCTTGCCACGTAAATTACACTTCCGATGTCGTTGCCTTTGCACAAATAGTCCAAATACCACCTCTTTTAAAATTTTGACTAACGTGCTTACATTTCCCTTTCTTTCAAATCACACCCAGAAAATCACTCTTCTCTTCTTCATTTTCTCTCTCTCTCATTCTTTCCAATTTGAAGCAGTTGAGCAATTCACCAACCATTCAAATTTCACCTAAACGCCCAAAAACCCAGTTTCACTTGCATTCAATATTCTAGGCTTTTGCAAGAACCAGAAGAATGGAAATTCCTCAAGAACTCGACGATTTCATCAAGCATTCAATCGATAACACTCTAGGTCTTTCTGTACCCYATGAATCCCTTCAATTGAAGATTGAATCCCTCGAAACTTCGAATCATATTCTTCGGAATCAGTATCTGACTTTACTTTCGAAATTGAAGCAGAAAGAACAAGCCATTGAACTCGCTAGGGTTTGTGGTTTTATTCGCTTTGTTAATTTCAATTCAATTTTAGGGTTTTTTTTGCATTTCTGGGTTTTAATTGACTTTGGGATTTTGTCAGGGTGAGGCGTGTATGAATGCGCAAGCAATCAAGAAATTCGTGGAGGAAAATCAGAAATTGGCGGATGAGTGTGAGAGTTTGGTGAATCAGTGTTCGAAATTGGAGAAAGAATGTGCGCTTTATGATCATGATCGGGAGGCGTTAATGGAGTTCGGGAATGAAGCCGATGAGAGAGCGAAAGATGCTGAGGTTAAAGTTGGTGAAATGGAAGAAGAATTAAAGAAAATCTCTGAAAAACTAAACTACTACAAGCATCAATGTGAGATGCTTTCGGTGAGTAGCTAATTGCCCAATTTTAGATTTTTTTTATTGTTGCTGCTCATTTTCTGCCTTTTAGATTCTGATATTAAGCATTGAACGTTTATATGGATGTGATTATGTTAGAAAAGTTGAAATTTTGGCTGTACATTTGGATGATTACAACTTGCAAGTTCAAGTGCGTGAATATATGCTTATGTGCAAGAATGATTTGGATCGTATATGTGTGGTCTTCAAGATAATGACTATATGTGTCGCACGGCATTGGTCCAAATTTTATTCATTTTAGATTGCTGTTTTTATGGGACATGAAAATTCACTTTGCTATGTGTCTCTATAACTTTTTTTTTGTGTATGAGTGTATGTCCCATGGATTGATTTCTATTGTACTATTAACTTGTTCAGATTTGGCTTAAGTGGGGTTTGATCGATGTCTATGTTTAATGTGGCCTTCAATGTTGACCTTGTTGAAATATGGGCTTGAGGTCTTGATTATCATATTATGTAAACTTTATGTGTGGTACTGTGGTGTGCTTTTGTCATTGGTGTATTATATGGAATTCACTATCTTTAGGTAGGGATGTTTGATTGGCTCCTTTTGGACTATAAATTCACTCAAAGCTCTTTTTGGTTTAGGTAGATTGACATGTAGCAATATTGTCATCTTCTATGTTCTTGTTAATATATGGGGCTAAAGGTTTGCTTTTCATTATTATGAGTCTTCTATGAGCCGCATTCTTCTTGCACCGAGTGCTTAATTGCTTGCCGCTTCGACTTAATTATATTTTAGCGCACAATGCTTGATTATGTGGTAGTGGGATATCGAAAATGACTTGGTGGGAAGGAGTTAAAAAATGTACTCTGAAGTAGTGGTATTTACATGAGAATGATGCTCTCTATCGTAGGGGCCTAGGGGTTGGAGGAGGAAAATTTTCGTGGCTGACTACCCAGAATATTTACTTTTGGTTCATGTGGTTGACCTATTTGTGAGACTAAGGCTTTGATTGATTGGATACATGAATCTAGATTATCTGGCGAGTTGATTGTACTAGACAAAATTGGTGATATATTTGTTCTGCGAATTAAAGGATGTATGTGCTATTCGCTTTGGAAAATGTTGTTGTTCGGGAAGATAGATATTTGCTCATACACTTAAGAGAATGAGATGCTACCAACCTATAATTCCCTAATTAAGTGTTTGATGATATTGGTTTGCATTTAGTTATGTCAATTGGGAGATAAGGAAATAATTTTATGTTTCTTTTTATTTTATTTTATTTTTATCTTTGTTGTTTGGAAGAAAGTTAGGAGTATTAGAGGCTGGGCCTTTTAAATAGTGTTGATGCTAAATGACTACTCTGTTGAATATTTAGCTACCAAAATCTGTGTAGAGAATGAAGAGAGAACATGTTGCCCAATCTTCTGTATGCTTGAAATCAAGTAATTAGATTGTGAATCAAAAGCCAGCATGTTGGCAAATACCATATGTGTAGTTTGATATATGAATCAAAATAAACTTTGTAGTTCAATGCTGATTAACGGCAATTTCTCATGCTTGGATAGTTGGATGATTTACGAACAATTCTGGCTGGATTACTCATGATTTCATGAATTAATTCTTGGTAAATAATAATGGTGGAATATCTAAACATCTTTAGTACTTTTGTAGATCAATATTCTTCTTAAAATTAAAATATCAGAAGTAGTCAAGTAGCTAAGTAGCTACTAGTAAGGGTAATTTTCTCATGCTGTGTGGAGCCTGTTTTTGATAATTTGCGAATACTGTGTGTGCAAATGGTGGAGTATATCTTTAGTAGGAGGGTATTCATGAGATTGCTGGCAAGTGCTAATAGTGGAGGGTTTTTTTTTTTTTTTTGACAATCTGAAGGTGGGCTCATCAATAGATGACCCGTTAATGGAGAAAAAATTACTTCATACACTGGTTCCAAGTTTGGTGAACAAGAATGAAATGGCGAAGACAGTTTCAGATTTCTTGGAGGCAAATAATGAAGTTGAAGCATGTCGAGAATTGTCTAAGATGCAAGATAGGTGAGCTCCTGCTTCAAATTTTACACTCGATACTTGACTTAAGCYAGAGTTTGTGACTGTAAAGTAAAAGGATTTCCAAGATGCATCTTCTTTGCCCTCAACAGTTCTTTACTGAACTTGCCTTTTCTCCCTGACAGTTTGAAACCGGAAACCCAAAATGTACTTTCACTTGCTGCTCTTGTATGGACTCTACAGAATGACAAGGAACATTTAAGGATCAATCTACACAGAGCCGAAGAAGAGGTGAGCACATCAAGATATATGTTTCTGAAATTCCTTACTTGTCCTTATTTGATTGAGTTTTAATGGTGGACTTGTATGTGTAGGTGAGGGTGCTGTTTGAAGAAAATAGTGTATTGGATGAAGCGAACAAAAGGCTGTTGAAGCTGTATAAATCAGAAAAGAAGCATGCTAGTTCCGGAGGAAAACAAAATAGCAGCGCTAAAACAAAGGTGAGATTTTAAGGCGTTGCTTTAATGCCTTATCCCKAACCTGAACAGCCGGAAGGTAGAAAAGTAAGGTTTTCAGATCGAACTAGCGATGTGATCTGATGCAGTGACTCATATTTGAAAATCTTGCAGAACAATAAAAGAAAAACCAGCCCTGGGACATGTAGTCCAGTTGAACGGAAGATTGATTTTAATGATCTTGACACCCTTCGTTATCCTCTCTCTCCTCTTAAAGAGAATTCTAAGTCCCATAAGAAGTGAGAGCAACAAACAGCAGCAGCATTGTGGATCAGAATCAGCTATGACAGTAGCCTCAACTACTGCAGATTGTTGATTAGCACAGGGGAACAAAAAGATTTAAATTCTCACAGTTTTGTGTGTTCGTAGCGCCGCTGACACCCCACAGGATTAACAACAACTTAAACCGAACTCTTACATACATGTTTGTAAAATGTTTGCTAATTAGAGAAAGGTGTTTTCTCTTCATTTATATATTGATGATATGTCTGATTGCATTAAACCTGCTGAGTAAAATTTTAATATGTTTGTGTAAGGATGGTAGGCAACGTTAGGTTTGTTGTTATGATGTAATCTAGTTATCTCTTCTTTGTCCAAATATAAGTGCTACATTTTGATCAAGGAATAAAAATTTTGGTCAAATTATAGCTCGATTTAAAATTGGGATAGTTTGGACGATTACCTTTTGAGATGGAAGGCATACTCGCATAGATTGAATTGGAAATTTTAATTTAGGGTTGTAACTTGCAAGGACCAGGTTGTGTCCTTGCAAATTCAAACCCCTCAAGTCTCAGTCTCATATTCTTTCCCCAATCTCCTTAATGTGAGATGTTTTAAATTCATAGTCTTACCTACTCGTTAATGTATTTTTTTATATTTTTTTTTTGGAGAAGAGACAAGCAACAAACACAGTAGAAGACACCTTTCCTTGCCTTAGTGGCAAGTACATGGGCCTTATTAACTAAACTACGAGGAACCTTGCAAATACGAATTGAAAAGAAACGATTACAACAAATATCTAAAATGGCCATAAGGATATTCTTGCACTCTTTCCTTCCTTCTTTGGGATGATGAAGTGAGTGTATTATTTCCAAAGAGTCAGTGAACACCTCAGCTCTATCTGTTAGCTTACTGATTTCCTTCAATCCTTCAAGTAGAGCAAAAGCTTCAGCTTGGTTTGGGGAGGTTGCAAAGATTCTCATTCCTTTCATTGAGTTGACTGTATTATTTTTCAGAATGCACCATTCGATAGCAGCACGGTGGCCATCCCTCTTCTCTTTCCAAGCCCCATCGACGAGGAGTTTGAACTGGTACTCAGGACATGTGTGATCATTACTCCAGCTTTTCCGCATCTGGTGATTATTGATCTACTGTCGTTGCTTTGTTGTGTTGACATTACCATCAAAGACTTCGTTCCAGCGTTGAACCTCTCGATTAATTCTAAGCATAACCTGTGTTGGATCAGCGGTACCTCCTCTAAAAATCCTATCGTTCCTGTAGCACCATAACGTCCAAGCAGTTGCTACCAACCAAACCCAGGCATTATCAGAATGCCTATTTAGATATCAGAAAAGATTTTGAAACCAATCCTCAAACTCAATCTTTTGATCAGGGGGAACCGTATACCAAGAGGAGAAGCAGCCCATATGTGTTTGACAACCTRGCAGTTTTTCAGGATGTGATTGACAAACTCTCCATGGTGACAGAAGTAACATCTTGTGTCYACTGAAAGACCTCTCTTCCTWAAGTTATCAGTTGTGGCAAGGCAGTTATGAATGCTCCTCCAGATAAACCATTTCCATCTCTCTYTCATCCTGCTTTTCCAAACTTGTTTTCAGAAAATCTRAGAGAAAGACTTAGATATGATGCCGGAAGATTTTTGGTCCAGCAGCKAGTTGTACCCAAACTTAATAGAATAGGCACCACTAGTACTCATCCTTAATGRATGCTGTAACTTGTAATCTTATGAGTGGATGCTAAGAGACAGACAAAGAAATGAATTAGCTACAAGTTAGTGTTTAATACATTTGTTACTCCATCCGTAACGTAAAACTTGTAATATTTTTCATATTTGGTGTAACAAAAAACTTGCAACATTCGTACAACTTTCCTCATTTTGTAAATCATTAATGGCAAAATAGTCATATTTTTGGGATCACTTATGCTAATTGTTTTGTCCTTTTCTTGTCAAATATTTCCCTCCTTTTATTATTGTGACAACTTCACTAATTAATTATCTAACCCAATATAAGCTTAATTTGCATTGGGATGAGTGCTAATACAAATGTTGCATTTATTGCGTTAGAGATGGAGTACTATTTTATCTATTATTATACGTAGATATATTTTTCACATTTTTATTTCAAGAAACAACCCTAATCCAATTTTGTGCATCACTTCGTATTTAAAATTGCATTATCATGACGCTAAACCAATTTTGTGCATCACATCGCTATGAAGCACGAAAACTCTTGAGACCTGACGTTTTAGCGTTTCGAAAACTTGGAAACTCGGAAACCTCTAGGAAACTTCGTTTTCATCTTTAACGTTTCCGTGACTAAAACATTATTTGTCTTCCGTTGCTCAATTTCTTTTCAATGCAATTTAAGTTATAGGACATTCTAACCAACTTTGCTTATTTTTAACACAATTTAATAATTTTTTTTGATAAAATCTTTAATTTTTTAATTATTGTAAACGTTTTCTCGTTTCTTTGTTTTTTGGAATTGACATTTCTTCATTTCCGAAATGTTTRCATTTTCGAAACTCTAAATATTTCCGTGCTACATAGTCACATGACTCACATGGTATCTAAAATTGCATTACCATCACACCAGGTATTAAGAATTATGAACAATTTTTCGTTGAAAATTCACTAACAAAAGCCCATGTTGTGATGGTGAGGACTTTTGTTGCCAAAAAGAAAAATGAAAAATCCTTGAACAACTTTCCTTAAAATCTATTCTATTCCTGTTTCCTGACTTCACTAGTTCACAGTTGAGTGAGTACCAGCAAAACTCTCAAATCCATTTTCAGTTTTTCACATCATCTTCAGAAAAATGGCACAACTCCATTCTCTTTGTTTCCTTCCTTCACGAACCTCAATCTCACTCCTTCGAACATCACTCCTTTTCTCCCTCCTCTCTTCTCTTTCTCTCTCCTCTCCCGAAACCCCACCTCTCTCTCCATTCGCGCGCCTCCCGCCTCAACCCATTTGCTCTTCTTCTTCAACAACTCTCACCGTTCAAACCCATCATCAGAATTATCCCAAATGACAAAAACAAGAAAGTGTTGAACTTTCTGATACAAGATTGCTCGCTCAAAATATTCCATGTTGTCTACTGCTGATGATATTCGTGCTTTGTTTCAGAACTATGGCACTTTGTTGATGTTCAGTTTTTCCTTTTACCTTTATTTCATTAATTTGCTTTTGGAATTTCGAATTTTCCTTTTTCTATTTTTTGTGTCTTAATTTGGAAATTTGTTGTTGTTTGAATGAAGTTGTCAATGCACAATAATCGAGGAATAGAGGATTGGCGTTTGTTGAAATGGGTTCAGCGAGAAGCTGCTAATGCTCTTGCAAGCTCGAGGGTTATGTAAGAACTATTAGTTTGTATATTTTCAAATTTATTTATTTTATAGAAAATTCCCTTGTTATTTCTGAATATTGAATGGGTTTTGGAGCTTTATAAAAGAGATAGTTGTGCAAAAAAAAAAATTGAGCTTTGGGCTGTATAGTTGATTAAATTAAATGTCTTTATTAATTTAGTATGATATTTGTTTATTGTGATTGTGATGATATATTGTTTTTGAAGTTGCTGGCCTGCCTGATAAAGTATCATTTCGACAAATTAATTGTACTCAATGAGTATGGATCCTCTCATTTCTTAGAGGAATGGAGATGGTGTCCATTTCCTTATCTAATGGTTGGAAATGAATTAAGGGGGAAAATAGGGGAGATTTTGCAATTTTTATATTTAAGTTAAATGATTCTCAACCACTAGATGAAAGGAAATGGACTCTCCATTTCCTCTAAGAAATGGAGAGGATCCATAATTGATTTGTTATTCTTGAGTTTTTTCCAATGACCAAATTAAGTATTGTCAGATGTTTCATCTCAGAGAATGCAGTTGTACACTGTTATTCTAAGAATGGTGTCAACTTTCTCAAAACATTGTGGATGTGGACTAGTATAGGTGAACGGTGATATATAGTTTTRGAGAGTGGGCGTATATATAATACAAGGATGAGCCGATGAGTTGAAAACTTAGGATATTGGATTCATATCACCTTGGCCAAATTTGATTAGTACACAATTGCCTTCGATATCACTTGTGTATTTGGATGTTGTAATTTGCAATCGTGGAATATGTGGATCAGTCATGGATAGTTTTATTTGGTGATCGTCATCAGAAATGTCTACTTGTGGTGTCTTTGTTCATATTCTTCCATGAGGATATCGATCCTGTCTTACTTTCGGAAACTTTTGAAAATAACTGGTAGAATAGGGTCCCTATGTTTATGTTTCTGTTTTGGGTTGGGCTGATTGGCTTTCTTCTTCCTTGGAAAGACCTCTTGGCTTCCATATCCGGGCGACTACTTTTGGCTCTCAAATGTTTTTAGTTCAAACTTATGTAATTCTTCTGTGTCTTCATGGTTGTTTTGCAGGAGTTTGAAGGTCGGACTCTGAGGATGAGCTATGCTACACCAAAAAAGGAGAAAACTAATCCTCGTGTACAATCTAAACCTCCTGTTGTGTATACTCTGTTTGTGGCAAATTTGTCTTTTGCTGCGAGGGCAAAAGATCTGAGAGAGCTGTTTCAGTCTGGTGGCAGTGAAGTTGTTTCAGTTGAGSTCATATTTCATGAAAATCCTAGAAGATCGTCTGGATATGGATTTGTTTCCTTTAAGACTAAGAAAGAAGCTGATGATGCCCTTGTTACTTTTGAAGGGAAGGTAATGCTCGATATTTTGATTGGGCTACTTGCTTGATCTATGAGCATTTAAGTAATTGTGGTTTTTTTCCCTCTTGTRATTTCTTGTAATAATTTCCTTTTGTATATATAATACATATTATTTTCTCTTGAATATTTAACATCTAATTATTAGCATTTCTTGTTAATTATTTCCTTGTAGGAMTTGATGGGAAGACCAATTAGAGTAGCACGTAGTAATAGATTTGTAAAACCTCAGTCAGAATTAAAACCTCAGTCCGAAGAGGAGGAAGATGTGCCAGCTGATACTGTTCATGATTATGAGGAAACTGAGACAGTTGATAACATGTAAAATCAAGACTTGAAGGCCCTACCAAATTTTTTTTGTCAACTATCTTGTTGAGGAGGTAAGCTTGCAGCTAAGCTCTTTGAAAATTTTATATAAATGGTTTATTTTTATTTTTCTATTTTTATTGTGCAGCCATCTAACTGTTACCCTAGTTGAGTTTTAACTTTTTCTTTCGGAATCATCTTTTAGGACTTTAGGTAGCATTTAATGCATATCTCTCCTCTCCAATCTTAATGTAAATAAGTATCATGTGCCTTACCCTATCTGCTCCTCATTATAGTCYAATCGGACTTAGGTACTTAGCAGTGCTGTTGGTCAGTGTTATACAGATGATGTAATGTTATATCTTTTTCTTCTGCAATAAGCATCAGAGTGTCTAGCTTTTGGTGATTGGTCGATTAGGAATAARTGAGGCCTGGTTTACCCTCCCTTAGGATTGACTGAGGGAGGGTCCTTTTTTGAAGTGTGGTAGGGAGCAATGTGTTATTAGGTGAACCATCAAAGTATATTCCAAAATGTTAGGGGACAACGTGTTATGAGGAGAAAGAGTGAAAATGATTGATGTGAGTGGGATGGGTAAGTAGGTAACTTTTTCCTCCCCCTTAATTGAACCAAGATAGGCGATGCATTTAAGATCTCTTTTTGGAAAGGGTAGAAAGAATCTAAATATGCAAAGTCTCTGTTTGGGCATTGGGTTTCAATGGTAATAGGGTCTGCCATTCTGTTGTCACCTAAGGTTCCCTTAGATTTTATCAAGGTATTTGCCTTCTTCATGGGGATGTTATATGATATGAGAGAAAATATTCTTATGCTGTCCTAGACCAAGGACTTTTATGGCCTAGTTTTACCCAAATGTATTGGAAAAGTTGTTAGGTGGGTCTTTGAAATTTTACCGATCTTTAAGAAAGAATTAACGAAGGTTGAATTGCGGTGTTTACTTTTCTGTTGTTGCCGCCATTTTARCGATCCCAACCAATTTTTTTGAATTTATGCCTATAGATAATTATTTTTCCCTCGAAAAGTGTTCATAATACTTCCGGTGTTCCTCAAAGTTTGCAGCAAAACCAATACCTTTTAAGAAAGTGGATAAAATAATCAAATAAACCCCCTTCACTAGCATGACAATTCCCAAAAAAGGGAAGTTTTTAACTAAAATGACATTAAAAAACAAAAGGAGTTTTGCAACTTAAGAAAGAAATAGAAGTATTTAAATCAATAAATTTTAAAAGCAAATCGCAGAGCATAGCTGTTGAATTTG
>SNQN01001331.1:54087-74730 GCA_008642245.1 Bassia scoparia
AATATTGTAGATTCATCTTTGATAGATTCATCTTTGATAGTTGATTCCAAAAAGTAGTTCGGCATTTAAGGAAATAGCTGCAAAAGGATGGATCTTAATTTTAATTGAATCCATCGACAACAATTTGTTAAAACGCTGAGAGCACTAATGTCCGTATAGTAGAGAGAGAGTAAGCTGCATTTTTTGGCGATTCTGGTTCCTCCTCCAAGTCGGCTAAAAATCAGCCATGACTAAGAAGAAGAAGGTTCACGGACCACTTCTCACCCTTCTACTCTTACTCCTTCCTCCTCGCATGTCTCGAAGTCCTCTGAATTGAGCCCTAATTCTCAGATTCAATCGAAGCGTCGGTGGTTCGAAAAATTTGGTTTCGATTGTTGAAGATGATGATGCGACTTGTTTGAGGCTACTTCTATTGATATTGCTTCGTCTTCAAAGGAGTTTGCCCGGCGTGATTTGATTAACCTTCTGATGAAGAATTCGCACCTGTGTGGCTACTACTATAGATGTCGAACCTAGGGTTTCTAAGGTTGGTGTTTCGACTGATACTTCGAGCCCTCCGCCTGATGTGCTGCTACTGGCGTAATGGCGGTGCCCTGAGGCTGCTGCCCCTCCCAAACCCATGGCATACCCTATTAGAGACAACCTCAGTTCGAAAGGTATGTCTCTGAATTTCGTGGCTCTTGTTCAAGTGATGGCGATTCTGTAGCCAAATTGAATCACGATGAGTTGAAGTTAGGTGCCGCTCACTGGATAATGCTGTTGTGTTGTTGTCATTGGCCAAAAACCAGTATCACTGCGGTGGCTAAATATATTGCCCTGAACTGGAATTTTGTTGCGAAACCCTCGATTTTTAAACATGATGAAGGCTATTTTGTTGTTAGATTTTGTTCTGAATTGATAAACAACTGTTCTCCAGCGTGGGCCTTTTTTATTTAACCATAAACCTCTTGTGATTAAGCCATGGTCGGCTAATTTCAATTTCCATACTGAGATTCTATCGACTATGCCTTTATGGGTTCGGTTGCCTAACCTTCCATTACACTGCTGGACTGCTGATTCCCCTAGTAGGATTGGAGTGTGCTAGGTACTCCTTTGTGTGCTGATGAGTGTACTTCTAGCGATTGAGGATCTCTTTTGCTCGTTTATTGGTTGAGATTGATGTGACGAAACCTTTGATTAAGGAGGTGAAGGTAGCGGGATGCTCAAGGACTTGTTATAAGTAGCCTGTGTGGTATGAGTGCTTCCCCCTTTTTGTGCCAAATGTAATAAATTGGGCACAAATGTCCAGATGGAAGAAATCTACTAAGTTGTACCTAAAGGTAGTGAGCAGGTTCATCAGACTATGGTGGGTCCTCTGGAGAGCGACCCTGACATGGCTTCAGGTGATTTGTGTGATTCTGTTAAGGCTCCTGGTGGGTGGAGCAGCCTTTCCAAGGGCCTCTCCTTCTGAAAGGGTACTCCTGTGATCCTTTGCAGATGGTGTGTGTGCTCAGGGTGGTAATTCTGGTATTCTCAGATGCAGTTCCTCTGACACCCATTTTTTAGGGGCAGCAGGTTACTAGAGGTGCTAAGGAGAATTGGTGGTTGTGCCTCAAGCTGTGGTTCAGGCTAATCTACCTTGCTCTAATGGAGGGCTAGGATCTATACTATGTTTGAGGATAGTGGGATGTTATTACCCTCTGGATTCTATAGGTAAATAATGATATTGTTGTTGCTGGAATGTTAGGGGTTTAAATGACCCTCTAAATATACTGAAATTAAAAATTTCTAATTAGGAGACATGTTACGTGGTTGGCTTATTGGAGACTAGGGTTAAACCTCATAGAATTTCTTTAATTCAAAAAGAGTTTGGTACTAGAGGACTTGGTTGACTAATGTTGCTGATAGCCCTAAGGGCAGGATTTGGTTGGTGGGACTCTGATGTGGTTGATTTGACTCTGTTGACTACTCATGAGCAGTGATGCATTGTCAGGTGTGTCATAAGGCTACTTCTATTGTCTTCTTTTGGACTGTTGTGTATGGTTTGCATATAGTGGTGACTAGACTACCATTGTGGCACCTTTGCGAATGCAGGTTCAAGCCTCCCTTGGCTTTATCTCTGGGGATTTTTACTCCTTGCTTGGTCCTGAGCACAGGAGGAATGGGGCTCCTGTTACCACCTAGGAAACTAGGGATTTTTGTCTTGTGTGAATAAATTGTTGCTAGCAGAAGTCAAGTGCTCAGGTGAATTTTTTACTTGGTGTAATAAATCTTTGGGGCAGCAGAGAGTAGCCACTAAATCGATTGGGTTTTTGCTAATTCTCTATGGATGCATCAGTTTGGTCATTTAAAACCGCAGTTCTGGTTTCTCCTTGTCTAATCATAGTCCCATGCTTCTAGATTTCCAGCATTGTTCTCGGGGGGTAGCAGCCTTTTAAATTCTTTAATGTTATAGCTTCTCATGAGGTTTTCTTCCTGCTGTTGGTATTGGTTGGTCTGCTGTTGTTCAAGGAAATGCTATGTTTCAGTTATGGCATAATTGAAGGCCGTTAAGGTCAAAATTAAGAGATTCATAGGCTCATTTTGCTCACTCTGATGCTAATATTGAGCAAGCTAGAGTTGATTTGAATAATATTCAGCATGCTTGCAGAGGATGATAATAATGTTGATTGCAAATGCAGGAGCAGGTTTGTGTTCAGAATTTGAATTCATGGCTGATCATGAATTCTATTCAGTTTTTAAGACCTCACAATCAATCAGCCTTACTTAACTTAGTTAAAAATGAATGAAATGAACCCGCAAAAATAACACAAGGTAATATATTAAGACACTTAAGGTAATTGCACTGGATAAGTCAGATAGACTCAGTTATAAGTTTGGTGAGATTCATCTTCTTACACCTAGGATGAAAGTGAAACCCCTGCTTCTCCTTGAGCCCCATAAGGCATCCATTCAATACTCCATACAAGAACAAACAAATAGGGAGAGATAAGGTCTCCTGTCTAAGACCTTCTACCAACAAAAGGATATTTGAAGTTTTTGCTAGGTCCTCTGAAAGTATCTTAAGACAAAAGCAAGGGTTCATTGGCTCAAACTGGGGGATTCTAATACCCATTTTTTTTTGCAACTATGAGGAAAGATTTCACAGGAATAAAATTGTTCCCTTACTTGTGATGATGTTCTGTTGTGACTAATCCTGCCTCAATTCAAGCTGAAGTTCTCAGCTTTTATAAGGGTCTTTGGGTTACTAGTGATACTCTGAGGCCTGTTGATGCTGTTGTTAGGCTATGGGTCCACCTTATCTGAGGATGACCAAAATGCTCTGATTCGACTATTACTTCTGCCAGAATTGAGAAAGCTCTACATGGCATCGAGGACTCAAGGCCCCTGGCTTGGATGGTTTTACTGCATGCTTCTTTAAGAAAGCCTGGTCACTGGTGAAAGATGATGTTTGTGCAGCTGTTCAAGTTTTTTTCGAACTAGGCACCTGTACCTTAGTGAATTGTACTAGTATTACCTTGGTGCCTAAAGTGCCCTCTCCTTCTCTATTAAGGAGTATAGGCCTATAGCCTGTTGCACTGTGTTTTACAAGATTATTTCCAAAATACTCACTGCTATATTGGCTACAGTTGTGGATAGTGTGGTTTGTGAAGCACAGCAGGTTTATCCCTGGCAAGCATATAGCTGATAATATTTTGCTGCTACTGAGTTGATCAAAGCTTATTCTCGTAAGCATCTCTCCCCTAGATGTATGTGTAAATTGATCTTAAGAAAGCTTATGACTCCTTGAACTGGGACTTTTTGAGCAGATGGTTGACTGGTTTGGGATTCCTCCTCAGTTCTGCATTGGGTGATGGCTTGTGTGACTTCATTGAGTTTCTCTGTTTTGATTAATGTAGTCCCATCTCCTCTTTTTCACGCTCAGAAAGTTTAAGGCAAGGGGATCCTATGTCCCTTTTCTTGTTTACTTTAGGTATGGAATACCTTTCTCGTGTTTGAAGCATATGGCTACTGATCCGAATTTCAATTTTCTCGAGTGTGAAAAACTTGGATTACTCATTTGATGTTGCAGATGACTTACTCTTGTTTGCTAGGGCAATGTTGATATCTCTTCAGTGTCTATTTCAAGCTTTTACTAAGTTTTCTCATACTTCTGTCTGGAGGCTAATTTGCACAAATCTAAGCTTACTTTGGTGGTGTTAGCTCTACAGCTCAGTTGGGTTTGAGTGAGGCTCTTGGTGTTCCAATTGGCTCTCTTCCTTTCAGATATTTGGGAGTTCCCCTTTTGCTAAGAAATTGGTATCAGGCCTGAAGCCGCTTGTTGAGAAAATCGTTGCCAGATTAAGTGTTGGACTATTAGATTCTATCTTATGCAGGTAGGCTTCAGCTTATTAAGGGTGTTTTATTTGGGGTCCAGACTTATTAGTGCCAGATCTTTTTACTCCCTAAGAAGATTTTGAAGGAGATTGAAGGGTACTGCAGGCTTCTTTTCTTATGGACTTGGAGGCTGAATCCTTCAGAAGGCTTTAGTTGCTTGGTCCATTTGTGTTTGCCCAAGGTTCTGGTGGTTGGAATGTTATTTTGGTTTCTTTGTGGAACAAGGTGGTGTGACTAAGTTACTGGGATTTGGCTAACAAAGTGGATAAGTTGTGGGTAGATGGGTTCATGCCTACTACATTAAGGAAGGGACTTTTGGACTTGCACTACTTCTGGAGTTTCTCGGTTTTTGGCTAAAATATGCAGTCTAGGTCTTTTGTCTTGATCATGGTGGTGTGATAATTTTGTGATTGGTGGTAAACTTTCTATTAGAAGTTTTTATAGCCATGTCAGGGATAGGTAACCTAAAGTACCCTGGTGCAGGTTGGTGTGCCATAATCAGGCTTCTCCTAGGAGTATCTTTATTCTGTGCTTGTCTGATGGATAGCTGGCAGTTGGCTCCAGGTTGCACAGGTGGTGTTCTCAGGTTCCTACTCAGTGTCAGCTTTGTCAGGGGTGTGGAAACTGGTAGCTCACGTCTTTTTTGCCTGCCCTATCTCCTCTCAAGTATGGAGTGCTGTTTTGACTTCTATTGGTAGGGTGTTGCTGATTGGTCCATGAGGTGCAATGGGCTGTGGCTGCTAGTAGGCGGTCTTCTTTTGGAGTCCTCTGTTAGGAGTCAGCTGTATGTTTGTTGTTTTATATAGACAGTTTATGTTTTTGTGGTGTAATAGGAATTTTTCTTTTTCAGAATGTAGCTCAGTCTGTGTCTTTTTTGGTGTCTCTTGTTCTTTTTCGAGTGAGTTGTAGACTTCTGCTGAGTAGGTGTTTGTGGACTGTTTGTGTCCTTGTATTCCTTTTTCTTGGTAATGAATAATTACTTTAATTAACAAAAAAAAATTTTAATTGAATCCCCTCAAAAAAAATAAAATTAATTGAATATGTTTATGGCTTTCATCAGTGCATCTATCAGTTCTATCTCTATCCTTGATCAAGTATAAGTCTTTCCATGATATTGATTTTGGCTATATATATATAGCATTGTCAAGTCAATATGGGCTTTAGGGACTTGCGATGTAGTTTCTATAGAGACTTTGGTTTGTGTTGCTTTCAACTATTGAGACCCATTATGTATTTGGTAAGACTTATGGTCTTTAAGCTATTGATCTTAGAGTTTGATGTACTCTCTCCGTATCGTATTCTCGCAACTCTTGCTATTATTGTGAGAGATAAAATATTCAAGTGTTGCGAGAATTGCGATGCGGAGAGAGATTGGTATGACTTGTGGATGATATTGTTTTGGTGGATGAATTAATGCCAAGGTTAGTGCCAAATTGGAACAATGAAGGCAAAACTTGGATTTAGATGGTTTAAGCTAGGAGTAAGATTGGATATTTGAGATGTCGTTTTGGTTCACAAAGAGGGCAAGTGATGTAGTGACTAGTGTGTTTGGATGGAAAGGATTTGGCCAAGTGAGTGTTTTAAATTTCTTGGCTCAATCATTCAAAGAATTATGATATTGACTAATTTGTGGCTCGCAAGATTAAGTTGAGGTAACTTAAATGGAGAGGCCTTGGGAGGTGAAGCTGAAGCATCACTTTTAAGTTGAAGGGAAATTATATAGGACTTCATAAGACCAATGTTTCTCTATGGACAAAATGTGGGATTCTAAGGAGTACAATAAAAAGGTGGAGATCACAGAGATGTGCATGTTAAAATAGTTTGTGGGAACACTTCGGAAACATTAATAAAGATGAAGTTATCTATAAAAGTTGGTGTTGTAGTATAGTGAGACAAAATTATGGGAAATTGTCTATTTAGTTTGGCATGTCGAGGGAGACTATAAGATGCACTTGTGCGAAAGAATGGGATCATGGGGACTCAAACGATGTAGAAGAGACCGAGAATGACTTAGGTTGGAAGGATTTAGTCCTTAGGAAGGACATGAAGCAAATGAATTGCATGATAACGAGGTTATTGATCGTTAGGGGTGAAGGAAAAGGATGATGGTGGATGGATATATGGAATAATCACTTTTGGTTCATGTACTACACCCTACTTATGAATCAGCTTTGATTGATGTTGGTTTGATTGACTTGAATATAAAATAAACTATGAACCCCCAATTCTATGAGCGTTGAAGATATTCGTCAGGGCATTGTTGATGTCCTATTGTCCTTGTCTATGAACTAGCCGTTGCACCGTGCGGCCCTGACGTTGTATTAAATGGAAGTCTACAATTTTAAACAATTGATTATAAAAATAATAAGACATAACATAGTAATTAAGTGTCATATAAGGAAATACAAAACCACCACAAACCCAAAACATAGTCTAGGGAGAATATTTTAAAATGAATCCTAACAACATATTTTATTTTATTTTATTTTTTTGTTGATGGACCTAACAAAACCATATTTGGTCAAAACCTTCATATTGCTCCATTAAGTCTCCAAGATCAAGATACAATGATGATTTTTCATCATCCAAGGGACTGCAAAAATAATAATACTTCGTAATTATAAAAAAAACAGAAACAATAGGGGTTATCAGTCAACTCAGCAGCATAACAAATACACTCATAAAACAAGCTGAAAGAGTTTTTTCATTTTTGAAGGTGAAACAAACAATTAAAAAAAATATGGTGAGGATGATAAAAGAGAGAAAAAATAGCAGCAACATCACATGATTATAGATCACTCAAACAGTCAACGGCAGAAATAGCAGCACATTCATTTGTTTATCTGCTCTCTGAACTCAGTTTTCATGATCAATGACCGAATTATATATCCTTATCTTTTCAATAAACTTCTCATTTATCGGAATCCAATACCAAATTTAGAGTCAGTATACCAACTTCCCTTGCTAGTTCCATCATCCCAAAGTATCCTCTGAATGAACAGCCTTTCACTTTCCCTCTCTTACATGTCTCCTACGAGGCCACCATCACGAGTCAACTCGGATCCCTACACCAAACAACATTCTCCATCAATTCGACGTCGAAATCATCATATTCGAAATCATTGAATTAGCAAAATTAGCATTTCAAAGCAGATCGAATATTCAAATTCATCATGCATGGAGAGCCAAACCATATTAAAACTCAAACAATAAATTTTTAACAAAATCGCAGAGCATCAGCTGTTGAATTGGCATTGCATGAAACAATTTCAACTAATTTGATTGTCCTTTTTTAGTCTTTGGACAATGATTGGCTGAACAGATTACAGGTTAGAGATTTTAAGCATTAAATTTCAAGAAACCAGGTTTCCCAAATAACTAACAATCATGAACAACTAAAAATTTTCAATAAGTTTGTCAATCAATCAATCTAGCCTAATCCCATAATGTGGGTCGGCTACATGAACAAATGTTGATTATTCCGGGAGGTCATCCACATAAAGTTTGTCATATTACTGAAATGCATCATTGCAATATAAAGGAGTGACTTGACGTTTGCAAGCATTATGAGAATACTGCATTTCTAAACTTTGATCTCATGCACTTATATTAATGAAAAATCAAGCCATTTTTATTCCTACATCACTTTATTCAGCTACTATTTAGAATGAAATACAATTATTCAAATAAATGCATTCAATCAAAGGAAAACACACATAATTGAAAGGCATCGCAGCACATTAGATGACTCCATAAGACATCTATTAGTACATTTCATCATTTGAGCTAAAATATAAATCACCCGTGCTTAAATTTAAAAACAAAAGAAGTAGAAATATGGATATTCGTCTTAATCATTAGGCTTAAATCTTCAAATTGCGCCAAACTTAAAATTGTATATAATTTGCATTTTATAACCATATTTATATTATCATACAATGAAATACATCATTAAAACAGAGTACTTTTGAAATCTAGTATTCTCATAGCTTTATGGCACTCTCCATGCTGCTAACTACCATTTGCAGGAAAAAGTAGCAATACGAGCTTGTTCAGGCTTACTAAAGTTCAACACCCCAAGATCTTAGCTAAAATCTTTTAAGCTAACAGCACCTGTAAAAGATCATGCATTTTGAAATGTACACAATAATCAGAAAGAATTACTGAACGGGGAACATATAACAGCTTATATAGTAGCCCCGACAAAACACATACAATCATACATGGCAGTACTCGCAAAATTTCTATACAAGATGATCAAACAATATTTCTACTTCGTATTTATATAAGACAATCGTGCATTCCAAATGAAAGATGACAACTTACATAAGCCTCGCAAAAATAAGTCTAAGAGAGTGACAATCACAGAAGAATTTGTCCAGTAACATAAAAAAAAAAAACAGAAAAGCTTCCATAAAAAGAGAAACATTGAATGAAAAACCCTAGCAATTAGCTGATTCAAACCCAAAAATCAAGCAAATTTTTTTTAAAAAAATTGACAAATTCAAACGGCCAAATTTTTAACAAAAGAATTACTATGAAATAAGTGATATCACAACATAATTTTCTCCAAAACCCAAAATTTGCTTTGAAAAAGAAAAACTTCAAATGAAAAACCCAAAGAATTAACTGATTCTAACAAAAAAAATCGAGCAAAAACCATAAATAAATTAAACCATTAAACAAACAAATATTCGTAACCATTTTAAGTAGAAATTCACAAGTACAATCTATATATATCATAGCAGAATTTCATGAAATGAAATAGCTATTTTGAACACACTGGAACTACAATGGAGTAGGTAGACAAAATACATGAATGTAGCAAGAATGCTAGAGCATATAAGATTACCAATTTGAAGTTTGTGACATTAGGAACTGCAAGCAGCTTCCTTGGCTTCTTGTCCTTATTAAAGACAAAATCCAGCAAATAAATAGTTAGGAACTTAGAATTAAGCTACTTTGCAAGCAAACAGGGACCCATAAATAACAAAGGCATAAGAATTTATAGGATTTTCACCTAGACACACATGAATTGCAATAGCCAAAGTCTAAAACAACCTTCGAAAACATGTGAGAAGTGAGATATTATAAGTCAAGTCAGAACCACTTCTAATCATTTTGATATAAGTCTAACTTGCACCTTATGCTATGAAAGTAGAACCCATTTCAATTCTTGAGCATTCTGGTATAGTTGTCACTTTCATCCTTTACCCTTGGTGGGAGTAGAAACATACTATACTCAGCTGCTATTCCCACATGTTGTTAAAACAAAGTTTTTGCAAAGTTGATAAAGAAATTAGTATATATTAGAGTTCAGGGAAATTATGAAGTAGCATAGAAGCAGTCAAGCAATCACACAGCAGAAAAAAGGTAAGAAAAAGATCAATTCACATGTTATAACATAATCAAATTTTGTTGTCCTGAAAGAGAAAAGAAAATCCACTGGGAAAAGACCCTCACCAATTGAGTCGAGCAAAAACTACAACAATTAGAGAACATTCCTAACATCATCTTTCTTTTGAGATCACCCTGAAAATAGAATCATATGAAAACAACTTAACCACCCAAAAGTCTAAAAGTTCTCAACCATCATCCACAAAACAAAATTAAAAAGAATTGAAATGATAGAATAAAAACTAAAATAAAATTCACAAACAATACAAAATCAATAGAAGAAGCATTAGGAAATGAAATGTTTCAGCCTAACCTTAATTGCGTTGAGAAATGGCAGATTTATCCGTTGTTTAAGAGCTACACGCATAAAAACAAAAATCAACATCAAATTAAGAATCAAAATCATTGAAGTGATAACAAAATGAAAAAAGAATTTTTGTGGGAAACCAAGATTTAAATGGCCTTTTGCGAAATAATACCGCCATAAAACAATTTTGTGGGAAATACCAAACAAAATTTAAGTTTTATCTGAGATACCATTATGATTTTCCGGCAAAAAAGTCTATTTTTGGCGTTGACTCGTCGGAATGTTGCGACTTGTTGTGCGTGGCTTCCACTCTACTTTATTACCTCACATACACACACTTATTCACATTCACTTCCCTCACCACACTCAACCCTTCTCTCATCCCAAATCAACCATCTCTTCCTTTCTCAACTTTCTCACTTAATTTTGCTGCTTTAAATTAATCTAAGAAATTGCTGGTGATGTTGCTTGATTTTGATATAATTCATCATTAAAAATGTTATCTTGCTTAATTGGTTTCTGTGTGTTGCTCCTGTTTTTTATTTCTTTATATAAGCTTCCATATGGTCCATTTTTCTCAAATTAGCATACTCCTATTTTGAGAGAGATATGTCTGAGGGTTAGGACATATATATCTCCAAATCTACATATCAATCAAATTTCAAATTAAAAAATAAAAATTAAAAAAAAAGATAAGTTTTCTGCTTTCTTCAGTTTCTCATTTATTGTATAGTTCTTCGTCTATTAGGTTTTATGTTCGTAGCATAATCGTTCAACTCCTACTTCAAAATTCGTTCTCAACTTTAACCCTGTATCTGCTTGATTAGATCGACATTTCAATTGCAAACTCATCTTCGTTATTCTTAGGTAAGTGTGCTATATTGTCACTGCATTTTTATACTAAATAACAACACCTTTTTGTGTTGCTCTACTTGTTATTATTTGCTTACCTTACCACCACTTGTAACCTGATTCAATTGAGAAATTAAAGGAAATTTGAACAATTTTTGAGAGAAGAAAGAACGGACAAGGAGAGAAGAAAGAGATTTCAATTGGTAGTAATAAGTAGGGAATAAGACATTTAAGGAGATGAAAGAAATTTTTTTACGTTCAAGGATGAAAGAGAAGAAAGAAGTAGTGCAGTGGGGGGAAAGTTTGAAGCAGAGGGTGGAAAGGAAACGCGCTAGGTCAACGCTAAAAACATGACTTTTTGGCGGAAAAAGGTGACTTGGTACCTCAAGACAACTTAAAATTTGTTTGGTATTTCCCCACAAAAAAGCTTTTATTGCGGTATTATTTCACAAAATGCACATTTCCTTGGTATTTCCCCACAAAAAAAATCATGAAAAAAGAAGCAAAAATTGAAGCTGTCAGCAAAAAACAGTGTAATTATACACAAATCCGTCAAAAGAAATTAACCATTCAAACTTAAAATTAAAAAATCAACCGAAATACCTCAATTATATCGAATAACAGATGTGGAGCTAAATTAAGGCTTTAATGGAAGATTGGAAGCCTAATGTGAAGGTGGCAGCCTAAATGCAAAACTACAACAAAAAATAAAATAAAGCAAAATAAAAAAAACTAAATCAAAATAAGCTTGTAAATTAAAGAAATAATATGAATCATTAACATACCGGTGATTAAGAAAGCTAAAGAGCTTAGCGAAGCTAGTAAGACTAAATCGGCTAATTCGCAGCAAAAAAACGATTCCTCCCCTCCTCTTTCTTCAGATCTTGTGATAATGTTCGACGTCAAACTAAAATCAAACAAAACACAAATTAGCCTCAAATCAGCTCCCAAAAATCACCATGAACTACCCCTAATTCGCTCGAACTTTCGACTACTTCGACTCAAAGCGAGAAAAACACAAAGAAATTAAAAAAAATTAAAATAAAATTAAAATAAACCACCAAGAACTACCTAAGACAAAGTAGCAAGGTAGCAAATTTGCTAAAAAAAAAGCACCATAGAACTAAAATAGTAAGCTTGAAACATGTCATATATGGAGAAGAGAGAAGGGTTGCATGTTTATTGATAGGGTAATATCAAGTGATGTGAGGACAAGAGAGAGAAAGTTGCGTTGAAGGAGGAAGATGGAAAGAGGATTAGGGTTTGGGTTTGAGTTTATGAGCATAACTGAAGTGGATTTGAGGTAGGCTTTTGGGGTAGCAAGGCGTGGGCTGCGGGTGGGCTTCTCGAATTGGGCCATTGTGGGTCATGCTTGGGGTTGGACGCGGGTTGGGCTTGGGGTGGATACGGTGGGTCTGTTGGTGGGTTGTTGTGGGATCCTGATACTTTTCATTACTGTTTCTCTCAATAGTAATTGTTTGTAAACTTTTATATTGTAAGGATTATGAGCTCCAGGCAATCTCATCGAGATTAGCAGTGGGAGACGCTCCTTTCAATTCTTCCTATGTTTTCATCAGCTTGTCATATAATTATACAATGGCAACCTAACCATTTCTTATGAGCCATGACTTGGTCGCCAATGATTCCCTTGATTCATCTCTCTCTTGCATTGCATGAAACAAATTTCAACTAATTTGATTGTCCTTTTTAGTCTTTTAGGACAATGATTGGCTGAACAGATTTACAGGGTTAGAGATTTTAAGCATTAAATTTCAAGAAACCAGGTTTCCCAAATAACTAACAATCATGATACAACTAAAATTTCAATAAGTTTGTCAATCAATCAATCATAGCCTTAATCCCATATGTGGGGTCGGCTAACATGAACCAAATGTGATTATTCCGGGAGGTCATCCACATAAAGTTTGTCATATTACTGAAATGCAATCATTTGCAATATAAAGGAGTGAACTTGACCGTTGCAAGCATTATGAGAATACTGCATTCTAAACCTTTGATCTCATGCACTTATATTAATGAAAAATCAAGCCATTTTTATTCCTACATCACTTTATTCAGCTACTATTTAGAATGAAATACAATTATCAATTAAATGCATTCAATCAAAGGAAAAGCACACATAATTGAAGAGGCATCGCAGCACATTAGATGACTCATAAGACATCTATTAGTACATTTCAATCATTTGAGCTAAAAATATAAATCACCCGTGCTTAAATTTAAAACAAAAGAAGTAGGAAACATGGATATTCGTCTTAATCATTTAGGCTTAAATCTTCAAAGTTGCGCCAAACTTAAATTTGTATATAATTTGCATTTTATACCATATTATTATTATCATAAATGAAATACATCATTAAAACAGAGTACTTTTGAAATCTAGTATTCTCATAGCTTAATGCATCTCTCAATGCTGCATAACCTACCATTTGCAAGGKAAAAAGTAGCAATACGAGGCTTGTTCAGGCTTACTAAAGTTTCAACCACCCCAAGATCTTAGCTAAATCTTTTAAGCTAACAGCACCTGGTAAAAGATCATGCATTTTGAAATGTACACAATAATCAGAAAGAATTACTGAACGGGGATAACATATAACAAGCTTATATATAGCCCCGACAAAACACATACAATCATACATGGCAGTACTCAGCAAAATTTCTATACAAGATGATCAAAACAATATTTCTACTTCGTATTTCATATAAGACAATCGTTGCATTCCAAATGAAAGATGACAACTTACATAAGCCTCGCAAAAATAAGTCTAAAGAGAGTGAAATCACAGAAGAATTTTGTCCAGTAACATAAAAAAAAAAAAACAGAAAAGCTTCCATTAAAAAAGAGAAACATTGAATGAAAAACCCTAGCAAATTAGCTGATTCAAACCCAAAAATCAAGCAAATTTTTTTTTAAAAAAATTGACAAATTCAAACGGCCAAATTTTAACAAAAGAATTATATGAAATAAGTGATATCACAACATAATTTTCTCCAAAAACCCAGAAAATTTGGCTTTGAAAAAGAAAAACTTCAAATGAAAAACCCAAAGGAATTAACTGATTCTAACAAAAAAAATCGAGCAAAAACCATAAAAATAAATTAACCAATTAAAACAACAAATATTCGTAACATTTTCAAGTAGAAATTCAAAGTACAATCTATATAATATCATAGCAGAATTTCATGAAATGAAATAGCTATTTTTTGAACACACTGGAACTACAATGGAGTAGGTAGACAAAATACATGAATGTAGCAAGYATGCTAGAGCATATAAGATTTACCAATTTGYAGTTTGTGACATTAGAACTGGCAGCAGCTTCCTTGGCTTCTTGTTCCTATTAACAGACAAAAATCCAAGCAAATAAATAGTTAGGAACTTAGAATTAAGCTACTTTGCAAGCAAACAGGGACCCYTAAATAACAAAGGCATAAGAATTTATAGGATTTCTCACCTAGACACACATGAATTGCAATTAGCCAAAGTCTAAAACAACCTTCGAAAAACATGTTGAGAAAAGTGATATATAAGTCAGTCAGAACCACTTCTAATCATTTGTGATTAAGTCTAACTTGCACCTTTATGCTATGAAGTAAGAACCCATTTCATTCTTGAGCATTCTGGTATAGTTGTCAACTTGTCATCCATTTACCCTTGGTGTGGAGTAGAAACATACTATACTCAGCTGCTATTCCCACATGTTGTAACAACCAAAGTTTTGCAAAGTTGATAAAGAAATTAGTATATAATTAACATAGCATTATTCAAAAACTCCCAACTACTTTCTCCTCTAGCCTTGGCACTTTAATCCCTAAACTCCAAACTTTAACTTAGCATCGGAGGGAAATCCAAATAGATTATTCTCCTTGTGCAGTGAGGCGCTCAGGATTTCTCAGCCAGAGGTCAAACGTGAAGACAATCTACGTGCAAATAGAAGTTCATCTCTCCCGAGTAGCATCGACGAAGCCCCCCCCTCTCTCAACCCAGAAGCTAGGAAATATTGTAGCCAGGCCACTCATCGACATTTTACTTTACAACATTAATTATATAAAATTATTATTTTTTTTAAAAAAAAAAACCTTCACATAACTTAAAGCTCATTCCCAAGCAAAACAAAGTACTGTGTGTTAATCTTTATTTTGGTTAAATTTTTTAAGACTTTGTAATGTGTATGAAATATTTGCAGATATGAAATTGCTTTATGTTTGATAATACTGTGGAATTTGTGATAGAATAGTTTGTTTAAGTGTAAGTTGAAACTTGAAAATAAAAGATTTAGAAGTAATCGTTGAAAATAATTAAACAAGCTTTTACACGAGCTTTTAATCGAGCCCTTAACCGAGCCTTTAAATGAGTCCGAGCCTCGAGCTTCGAGCTCGAGCCCGAGCCTCGAGTCGACTCCCATTTCAGCGGGGGGGGGGGGGAACAGCCGCAGCCGAACCAAAATTTGAGACTGACGAGCTTCGAGCGAGCCGAGCCTCGAGCCAAGCCTTCAGCCGTCTCGCTCGGCGTCGGCTCGTTAACAGCTAGTCAAGACACATGGAAAGGCAATAGTAAGTTTGTGTGTGAGGTTGTCTTAGGTGCATTTTGCCCCTCAGAAGTAGGCACGCTAAGATTAAGATAAATGAAAAATTTTCGAAAAAGTGTGCCATCGTTAATGCTCTCGCTAGAATAAAATCTACCACCCATGATCTTGTGCCTCAACCTAATGCCTTAGAACACTGGGTTTTTACTCCACGACAGTTCGATTTAGTTTCAGTTTAGTTTAGTTTAGTTTAGCATATTAAGTTCTATACAATTTAGTTATGATTTCATCATTTATTCAACTCATGATTTGTTGTTTTTTTTCTTGTGTCTATACAAAGTAAACTTTTCTAAAATGTCTAATGTTCGCGATGTGAAAATTGAAAATCTTAAATAGACAAATAGGAATTTGTACCAAATAAAATAAAATACGAAAGAGAAATTTAAAGTTTTCCCATAATTTTGCAAAAGAACAAAATCCCTTTTACTCAGTTTAGAAGTATCCCATGATACCATGCCACGTAGGTCCGATTCTGATTTTATTTCTATTTTTAAGAATTATTTGGAATTGTATCAGCAATACGATACAGTGATAGGATTTCATTGATCAAAAAGCAATTACTATGAAACATTCAAAATGATCTTTCATTAAATTACTATCATCAGATGACATTCTCATATTGATGTAGGATTTTCACTAGTTTATACTATGATTAGGGTTTGGTTCAATTTATATTTTTTTAAACAAAACCGCAATTACATGACAACTGTTCAGAAATAGTTTTAAAACTGAGAGCAATTGAGAATGTGGTTTTATTTACAATATCTTTGAGACAAAACTCGTGAATATGCATGATCAACTGAAAAAATACATTAGGCCACATGGTTTGAGCACCAAATTTGACACCCCAGGCCCACTCTTATAAATAGCCCCCAATACCAATATGTTTATGCACCAAACAAGACGGTGGCCACTACGTGATATCTATCCACAAGATCATAGTTGGTTTAGTGTTTGAACAAATACCTCGGGTGTGCAGTGATACGCGCATCTTCATCTCACATAAAAATTTATAGCCGGCACGATGTATTATAAAAAGGAAGCACAAGTTTGTTGGAAAGAGTACGAATGTCAGTTTCCCCGTTTGCTGTTAGCTTTTATTCTACATTTCAATTATATTAAAAGTCGGATAGTTGACTATAAAACACTTGTACGAGTATGATTAATTGATGAAAATGAGCATCGGTCGTTGGCATTAGGGAATGAAAATTCTAGCTGAGAGAGTGTCGTCCATCGAGGATACCATGATAACTCTCCGGGAGATTATGTCCACTCGCAAAAATGGTGAAACTCATCGTAGAGTTAGTCCATGTAAAACACCGAGAGCATTTATACAAGGAAATATTGACCATTGTAACAAAGGGTAAGAGTGGAGAAAAACTTGTGGCCAGAGCAACCCAGTTATCTGGATTGTGGATTCTTGAACGACTGTACTACTTGCGCATAGGATACCAAAATTACAGATATATTGATCCATTTAAAAGTACACTTCAATGAGCCAATTTGATAAAATCAACGAAGCTTGCGACGAACATGCATAAGTTATGTATTGGTATAGCGCAGTTATCTCATTGTTCGAGACAATTCAAGGGCTCGGTGCAGAGCAAAAGATGTACGAGAAACTTCCCAAGTTTTATGTGAAACATAAACATGGAAATCAGTGAAACAGGATGCCAGACTTGACTCTTTTTCCTGTTAGGGTAGCATTCGATTCCTCAGAAACTATTACTTTATATCTCGCACCAAGATGAAGCAACCGATAGCAAATGGTCCAGATTAGAAGAAGACAACAGAAAAACACTTCATATATAATTCAAGTAATCAATATCATTCAATATCTTACACTATTCCTAAGAGATGAACTTACTTCACATCTCATAGAGATGGGATATATATCATCACCTCTTCCCACATTTGATACCCCATAGGATATCACCACTTCATCATCCTTACTTTCCTAAGGTCTAAAAGCTAAAACCATCCACTTTGGATTTTAAACCCACATCATTACCAAAATCATTAGGACATACAGAAAACTATTTATATTATGTAAGAACTAAGAAGTACTTGAAAGTTGAAACCAGAAAAGCATTAAAGAGCTCAATAAGTTACATTCAAAGCATTTGTCACCAAAAGGCTACCAACACAACAGATAAAACAAGTCATGCTTGATAGACTAACAGATAAAGCTAACCGAACAGTTTTATGCTGAAACCCTAAAGGAAATCCTTTTGATATTGGTCGTGTCTATGCTGAGTAAAATTCAGGAATCATTGGCGCCAAGTCATGGCTCATAAGAAATGCTTAGGGTTGCCATTGTATAATTATATGACAAGCTGATGAAAACATAGGAAGAAATTGAAAGAGCGTCTCCCACTGCTAATCTCGATGAGATTGCCTGGAGCTCATAATCCTTACAATATAAAAAGTTTACAAACAATTACTATTGAGAAACAGTAATGAAAAGTATCAGGATCCCACAACAACCCACCAACAGAACCACCGTATCCACCCCAAGCCCAACCCGCGTCCAACCCCAAGCATGACCCACCAATGGCCCAATTCGAGAAGCCCACCCGCAGCCCACGCCTTGCTACCCCCAAAGCCTACCTCAAATCCACTTCAGTATGCTCATAAACTCAAACCCCAAACCTAATCCTCTTTCCATCTTCCTCCTTCAACGCAACTTTCTCTCTCTTGTCCTCCATCACGATATTACCCTATCAATAAACATGCAACCCTTCCTCTTTCTCCATATATGACATGTTTCAAGCTTACTATTTTAGTTCTATGGTGCTTTTTTTTTAGCAAATTTGCTACCGCTGCTACTTTGTCTAGGTAATTCTTGGTGTTTTATTTTAATTTTATTTTAATTTTTTTTAATTTCTTTGTGTTTTTCTCGCTTTGATCGAAGTATCGAAATAGTTCGAGCGAATTAGGGTATCATGGTGATTTTTGGAGCTGATTTGAGGCTAATTTGTTTTTGTTTGATTTATTTGAACGTCGAACATTATCACAGATCTGAAGAAAGAGGATGGGAAATCGTTTTGCTGCGAATTAGCTCGATTTAGTCTTACTAGCTTCGCTAAGCTCTTTAGCTTTCTTAATCCGGTATGTTAATGATTTCAATATTATCTTTAATTTACAAGCTTTTTATTATAGGTTTTTTATTTATTTTGCTTTATTTTATTTTTTGTGTAGTTTTCATTTAGCTGCCACCTTCACATTAGCCTTCCAATCTTCCATTAAAGCCTTAATTTAGCTCCACATCTGTTATTCGTATAATTGAGGTATTTCGGTTGATTTTTTTAATTTTAAGTTTTGAATGGTTAATTTCTTTTGACGGATTTGTGTTTAATTTACAACTGTTTTTTGCTGACCAGCTTCAATTTTTGCTTGCTTTTTTCATGATTTTTTTTGTGGGAAATACCAAGGAAATGTCCATTTTGTGAAAAATACCGCAATAAAAGCTTTTGTTGGGGAAATACCAAAACAAAATTAAGTTGTCTTGAGGTACCAAGTCACCTTTTTCCGCCAAAAAGTCATTTTTTACGTTGACCTAGCGCGTTTCTTCACCCTCTGCTTCAAACTTTCCCCACTCGCACCACTTCTTTCTTCTCTTTCATCCCATTGAACGTAAAAAAATTCTTTCATCTCCTTAAATTGTCTTATTCCCTACTTATTCACTACCCAATTGAAATCTTTTCTCTCTCTTGTCCGTTCTTTTCTTCTCTCAAAAATTGTTCAAATTTCCTTAATTTCTCAATTGAATCAGGTTACAAGTGGTGTTAAGGTAAGCAAATAATAAACAGTAGCAGCAACACAAAAAGTGTGTATTTAGTGATAAAAATGCGAGTGACAAATTAGCACACTTACCTAAGAATAACGAAGGAGTTTGCAATTGAAATGTCGATCTAATCAAGCAGATGACAGGGTTAGAAGTTGAAACGAATTTTGAAGAGGAGTTTGAACGATTATGCTACGAACAGTAAAACCTAATAGACGAGAACTTATAAATAAATGAGAAACTGAAGAAAGCAGAAAACTTATCTTTTTTTTTTAATTTTTATTTTAATTTGAAATTTGATTGATATGTAGATTTTGGGAGATATATATGTCCTAACCCTCAGACATATCTCTCTCAAAATAGGAGTATGTAATTGAGGAAAATGGACCAAATATGAAGCTTTAATAAAGAAATAAAAAAACAGAGAGCAACACACAGAAACCAATTAAGCCAAGATAACATTTTAATGATGAATTATATCAAAAATCAAGCAACATCACCAGCAATTTCTTAGATAATTAAAGCAGCAAAATTAAGTGAGGAAGTTAGAGAAGGAAGAGAATGGTTGATTTGGGAGAGAGAAGGGTTGAGTTGAGTGAGGGAAGTGAATGTGAATAAGTTGTGTGTATGTAGGTAATAAAGAGAGTGGAAGCCACGCACAACCAAGTCGCAACATTCCGACGAGTCAACGCCAAAAATAGACTTTTGCCGGAAAATCATAAATTGGTATCTCAGATAAACTTAAATTTTGTTTGGTATTTCCCACAAAATTGTTTTATGGGGTATTATTTCGCAAAAGGCCATTAATCTTGGTATTTCCCCACAAAAATTCTTTTTTCATTGTTATCACTTCAATGATTTTGATTCTTATTGATGTTGATTTTTGTTTTATTGCGTGGTAGCTCTTAAACAACGGATAAATCTGCCATTCTCCAACGCAATTAAGGTTAGGCTGAAACATTTCATTCCTAATGCTTCTTCTATTGATTTTGTATTGTTTGTGAATTTATTTTAGTTTTTATTCTATCATTTCAATTCTTTTTTAATTTTGTTTTGTGGATGATGGTTGAGAATTTAGACTTTTGTGGGTGGTTTAAGTTGTTTTCATATGATTCTATTTTCAGGGTGATCTCAAAGAAAGATGATGTTGAGAATTGTTCTCTAATGTTGAGTTTTTGCTGACTCAATTGGTGAGGGTCTTTCCCAGAATTTCTTTCTCTTCAGGACAACAAAATTTGGATTATGTGTAACATGTGAATTGATCTTTTTCTTACCTTTTTTCTGCTGTGTGATTGCTTGACTGCTTCTAGTGCTACTTCATAATTTCCTGAACTTAA
>SNQN01001331.1:85469-98544 GCA_008642245.1 Bassia scoparia
AGATATTGTGCCCTATCGTGGCCACCAATGGACTACACACAAGACACCCTAATGTGCGATCAAGCTTCATGGTAGTGTAGTCTGTACTGAATGTATGTGAGAATGCATTTAAAGATTCTAGGAATTGATACTTTGAGGCCTGATATGGGTTCAAGTCAATCAATCTACTGGATTGCCCTAAACTATGGGATTGAGTCCCATCCGATGATGTTACAAAAGGAGCATAGTGTAAGTGATCCAAACCCTTCATGTGGCGGACCCAGCATGCATCCCATCGTGGTGAAACCAATATTTCATGTTTATGCGAAAAACCAGTACCACCTCGCCAGTTTATCAGACATAGCAATTCGTGCGAGTCAGATTATCCATCGTCTTTACAAACAGCAAGGATCCGCAACGTCCGCAGCTTGCCCTGGTAGGTAGTTTGTGCTAATCAATTCCTACATCGTACAAACGTAAGCTTCGCAGTCGCGCTTGCCTAGTTAGGTGGATTTGATGCCGACCACCATCACGGTCAATTTCCATCCGGTTTTACAAAAACGAGGTAAGGCTCGATTGTCGCAGCAGCTTGGCCCTAGAGGTGGATCGTGCGAGCTCAATTCTCCATCGTTTTACACGGTAAGCTCAGCAGTTGCAGTTTGCACACCTATAGGTATATTTTGTGCGAGCCAAATTTCCATCGTTTTTACAAAATGGTAAGCTCGCACGTTCGCAGTTTGCACCTGGTAGGCAAATTTCGTGCGCATCTAGGTAGGCGAGGATCTGCCTTCTGTTCTAGGGTGGTAATAGTTAGACTTTGTCAGACGTCTAAATTATTGTATTGTGTTATCCTGTGCATTTGCATCTTCATAACTATTCGCACATTGAGCGGGTTCATGCCCGCGTGTGCAGAGAGAGGTGACGAGAGACCACTTTGATTCGACCTTCGCACAATCGACAGGCAGGGTCGCTTGTCTTTGTGAATGGTTTGGCCATCGCCCGACGGCCATCTTTTCAATTTTAAAAACGTAAACAACTCGAACCTGCATACAATTGAGGGACGTTTGCCCTCTTGTCTGCAGGAATTTGGTCCGGAGCAAAGCGACCAATTTAGTCCAAACGGAAATTACCAACAACGGCTAAGCTCGACATCTCATCGCGGTTATATTACAGTGAGTTTGCCTTTGACAGGAATTAGTGCGAGACCATTTTTGTCAATTTTACAAAACCTGGGTAAGGCTTACCTCGCATTTTTCAGAGTCTGTTGTCGTCGCGATATAATCCAGGGAAAATTGTTCCCTTCACAAGTTGGGGACATTGCCCTTTTGGACGCTTTTGCCACGCCTAAAAACTTCTAAGTGTTGACTTAGATTTATTTTTGGGGTTACCTTTTAACAAAGTAATGAAACTTGTTTAATCTCGTTTTTGAGAATCATTAGGCATAGTTTATTCGTTTTGAAATTTACGGTATTGCCCCATGGAGGGGAGTTGCCCCTTATGTATGACACAGTGTGAAGTTCCAAAGTATTGAAGCTTTCATTCAATCTAGGTTACTTCAAAGTTTTACAAATTTTGAGCGCCTTCAGGTCGACTCAGACTTGTGATTGCGATGTCGCTTGGACAACTCGGACTTTTAATGGAGCGCCTTTCAGGTCGACTCATGTATTGTTTGCTTTAAACATAGAACATTACCTCAAGTTTGTCATATTCCAATGGGTGAGTGAGCCGTTGCCCTTGGCCATCTTCCAACTGTAGGTTCCATCCCGTAATACCTCACAAAATTTCTGTACGGGCTTCCCAATTGGGAGTCAACTCCCATCCTCCTTAAGCTCTACCCGTTAGTTCCATCTTTCAACACAAGGTCTCCCAATTGGGGGCTATGGTTGACACGCTGTTGTATTCCCGGGACATTCTTAAACTTGTAAATCTGTTGCGGGGAGAGCATGCCCGGATTTCTGGGAAATGAGATCAAGACTTGCACTTCATGGCTTCCCAATCTCCCTTCTTCATATTCAGGTATATACATCCATAACCGAAGAGCGTTGGTTCATAACATTTCAATTGGGTAGTACCGGCATCCGATGCAAAGACAAGTTGCAATGGAGTTCCCCCGTGGATTCTTACCGTTGTCCGATCGACCATAGGCACTTGTAAAGTTCATCACCCACAACCTTAGCAATTGTCCAACTTCTTCTTCAACCCATTGCTGTAATCTTTTGACAGGATTCAACCTGGCCGTTGCTTGAGGATGAGCTACAGGGCGAAGTGTGCGTGATTCCTATCAGATAAGCCAATTCGTGAGGATATTGGAATCGAATTAGACCATTGTCGAAGACGATGACTGGGAGGCACCATTCGTGTGATTGATTGTTTCTTTTCAAAAATCCTTGCACATCAGGCACCTTGATGTTTCTCATTTGGTTCGCCATCTCACCCATTTGGTGAAGAATCTACCGCACATCAAGAACTCTTCTGCCCTGGCGCTTGTGGAAAGGTCCGAGGATGTCCACACTCCCACTTGGCAACGGGAGTGGTGATGAGCACCGGGGATAACTGATTTGCTGTGGACGTTGGTGGAATGTTAGATGAATTTGGCACTTGTGCATTTTCTTGACCATGATTTGTCAGCATTTCTCCGCAATGGTAGGCCATAGTACCCTGTCCTAAGGGTCTTCTCGGGCATGACCTGGCCCCAATATGACCACACTGGCCTTGGATGGTGGTGTCGTCTTAGCACTTCTGCTCCCTTTTCTCGGGAGTTATGCATTTGAGTAGGTGGGGAGATGACTTTTGTAGGCGGCCCTCATTACACCAAACCATGTTATCTGCGCTCTTCACATACTTAGCCTTCTTTCGGATCGTAGAGGTAAGATTTCCGGTTTGCTTATATTCGACTGATCTCGTCCATCCAGTGCTTCTTCGGTATTTGATGTAATGGACGCTCGCTAGCTCGTCTATGCTTCTGTTGTCTTTCAACTTCCCAGAGACAGATCTGGAGAGTCTTCCTGTAGCGAACTAAGCCAACTTGGACAAGGCATCGGCTTGGGTTGTTTTGCTGACCTAGGCACTGCACTAGGTGAAAACGGTCCAAGCCTTCACCTCTTCTTACATCTCAAGTATTTTGATCATGTTACTTCATCGCGAGGCTTCGTCTCACCATTGACTGACTTACCACCAGTTGGGATCGGTACATTGCATCTATTTTCGTGCCCCAGGCGCTTACACATTCGGATCCCTGCTGTTACCACCAAGCCTCGTACTCGCCTCATTGTGGAAGTTGAACTTGAACCATGGCATATTCGAACGTGTCACCCTCGGTGATTTAACAAGATGCCTGCCCCACAGCCATTTTGTGTAGACGAGCCACTATAAATAATGTCCATACGTCGCTTGACGTTTCGACTGGGAGAGCCTCGTCATTTCCACAAAATAAAATCCGCAGGGCTTGCCCCTTTATGCTTTCCGTGGTTCAAAGTCCAATTGAACGTTCAGCGCATTGCCCACTTTAGCATCCTTTCCAAGAAGATCCAGCTTATCAGAGGTGCTTGATTGTTGATCGTGAGAAACATCCTGTGCGGCAATAAGTAAGGGACGGAGCTTCTTGCTAGCCATCCAAAGTGCCAAACCAAATTCTCAGAAGTGGGCCGCGGTATTGAAGGGCATTTCATGCCCTTGAAGCACGTGGTCCGAAGTAGACCGGCAAGCTTGTGTTTCCTTTCCCTTATCCGGCCACCAGCACGGCCGACAGAGCGTGTTCAGACACTGACAGGTCATGTACAAGGTTCCCCTTTCCCATAGGACTCACCAACCTTGGAAGAGTTGTGGAGATGTTCTTTCAGCTTACGAAGGCGCTTCTGCCTTTCGCTCCCATTCAAACTTGGCACTCTCTTTATCGCTTTAAAGAATATAGGCATTTTATCCCCAGCTTTGAAAGAAACCCTTTGCCACCGCGCTCGCTAGAACACCCCAGTCACGTCTCTGGCACCTCCTTACGTTTTCCGCAGGTGATTGCCATCATCCAGACGGCTTGATTGTGTCGGGTTAGGCTTCGATGCCCTTTCATCCCATCAAGAACCCCAAGATTATTCCAAGTTACCCCCGCAGACACACTTCTTCGGATTCAATTTCATCCCAAGACGATTGTCGCAGGCCACACGTACTTCAAATAGTTTCCGAAGGTCCCTGGCATGATCCTTCCCCCTTTCTCTTGGCTCTTGATGATCAATGTCCTCAACATCGTAGGCTACTCTATTCTCCAGCTGACTTGGCGAAGATGGGTTACAATCTTTGGAAGGTAGCGGGATGTCTGACCAAAAGGCATTACCTTATAACAATACAACCTTGTCAGTGACTAAGGCGGTTTTGTCCGGTCTTCCTCCTTAAGAGGGATTGATGAAATCCAGACGTAAGGTCAACGAAGACTCAGGCCTCCGTGCCCTGCTGTACGAGGTCTACAAGCTTGTCGATTTTCGGGAGTGGGAAGCCATCTTGGCAGCCTTGTTTCGATCAGTGTGTCACACACATTCTCCAGGTCCCATTTTGGCGTGGGGACTAAGTCTACATTTGCCCACTTGGGTACTGGCAAGGACGAATAACCCAGCGGTCTCCAGACAGCTTTTTAACCTCATTTCATCGGCTGCCTTGCTTCCTGACTGGCCCCAAGGTTCTCTTCTTTTGCTTCTGGCTTGCAGTAGGATCAACATCCAGGGCTATGCTGGGCGATCTTTGGATCCAAACCCGGCATCTCCTCTGCTGTAGAACGCAAAAAATCTTTATATTTCCCTAGCAAGTCCTTTACCCCTGTGCCGCAGCTGGTCACTCAGGCATCTGCCTACCTAACCGTTTCTTCCTGGAAGAGTAGAGGCTAGCTCCAAAATCTTCTTGTTGCGCTCCTGGTCTGGCCGAGAGTTAGAGGCGACATGACCATGGATGGCATCATCTCCTTGGTGGGTATCCATGGACCATCATTTACCCGCCAGATTTCCTTTGTCTGGAACTCCTTGTTGGGCCGAGGTCATCTGCCACATCCGCTATCCTATGCCCCCCGCAGTGGCTTGACAGTGGTTAGGTACACTCTCGAATACTTGCTTGATCTTCCATATATCGTAGCCAACCTTGCCCTCGATCGCTGATAAACTTCATCAGCATAAATGAGTGTACTACCACTGACTCGATGGCGTTGAGCGTTGGCTGCCAATGATTACGTTGTAGCTGTCATGTTTGTTGACCAACTAGGAAACTTGACTCGCAAGTGCCTACACGTTTTTCTCGCCCCAAGGCGGAGGGTGAGAGTGACTACTCCCATAGCTGAATGATACCTCACCAAATCTAAGATGGATCTATGGCATTGCACAAAGTCATCTAATTTTTTGGCTTTCTTGAAGCACTCAAACTAATCGATGTCAGGAAGACGCTTCCCGTCGTCAATTTAGAGAATGCGGCGAGACCACGCTGTATCTCCACTTTCATTTCGACCACGAGAGGGTCATCATGAGGGGTTGTTACCTCCCCACGATCCTTCTCGCAGATGAGAAGTTTGGGAAATTTCTCCTTTTTCCCATTGTCCATGTCATTATGTTGAGGAGTTCTGACATAGTCCAGTTGACCTTAGCGCTTGGACCACCTGCAGGCGAAACCTCCGGAGATCGTGTGGGCGTTCCAGAGTCAGATATGTTCCTCATTTGGGCACCCTCCGTAGAAGTGAGATTTCTTCAGAAATCTTTATTAAGTGCTTTTTACCTTGCCCTGGTGTGCCAGACGGCGCAGCAATGGTGCGTTGCAAGGTGTAGCAATCGTCCGGCCAGGGGACATGTCCCGGTCTTTATGGGATTTTACAGTATTTGGACTTGTCCCTCTTGTCCATTCAGTTTTAATGTGGGGGAGTCATCGATTCTTGACGTGCTCGACCTCACTCCTTGAACCTTGGAAGAGTCTTTTGGTTGTATTCACCGTAGAGTGTAGCTGAATTTCTCTTCTTCATGGCAGCCCCTTTTGGGATCGTTCCCTCTCCTCTATGTCCAGGTCCCGACCTCTTTGTCAGACCCCACCACTGCAGGTGTGCCTGGTGCTTTGATGTTTAGAGGAGGGAGTTACCTTTTCCTTTAGCCTTCTTGACGCACAGACCTCTTCAGCTTGGATCCATTGCTTCGCCTCTCGCATCTCTCATTCATCGCTAACCCGTCCCGTGTCCTTGACCATCTGAACTTGAATGGGCTATCCTCGGTCCGGCCCTGTAAAAATTGTCAGGATCACCCTGTCTGGCAAGTCTGAATTTGCAGGGTTCGTTGTTGAAGGTTCACATAGCTCCTCAAATCTCATTTGGCCGTGTGGTTCTCCCCAAGTGCAGGGCTTTTCTGCTCCTGGCGATGTGCCATATAATGGTGAGTGAAAGAACAGCCCAACTCATGGTTGTGGATTGACCCGGTGGCAGCCGCTGAACACCTCTGCGCCAGCCCCTTAAGAGTGACTGGAAAGTACTATTACACCAGGTTGCATCATCAGCCTGGGTGGTCAGCATTAAGATAGCTTATACATGGCCAGGTGATCATCTGGAGTCTTGTAGTTCATCATGAAGCATCGATAGATGGAAAACTTGACTACTGGGACTGACGTGGCCATTAGGAATGATGGAGAGAGGGGTTCTTAGTCAGTGAGGGAAAGCGCTTGCATCCCTCGTCACTCCATGGGACGTTTGCCCATGCCCCTATCGGTGAGCACCGCTTGTGGCACCCCCACGTTGGTGGGATCTTACTCAGGCTCCTGGCGGCTGTAGGCAGGAGTTGCTTGCGCCAGATGTCGCTGTGGCTGGACGTGTTTCGAGAGACGGTGGAGGGTCGTACATACTGGTGGAACAGTCAAAGAGCGTTCCTCGTTCATACCGGAGCGGCTTGTTTAAGCCTTTTCGGTCCCTTTCTTGTCCAGGATCAGCCTGGGGCCATCCTGGATTCTTCTCCCTTTGATCTCAATGTCTTCCTGGCGTCCATTGGAGAAGCTTCGCGTCTTGCCTTCCTACCTTTCTAGAGTATCCCTGACGTCCTCAGGTTGTTCATGGGAGGAGACGTATCTTCCCCATAGCTTCGTCAAAACCTACTATGGGCCACCTCCTTAGCAGATGTTGCCTGTGCGGTGTTGTTTGTCTTGGCAGGCTTTGGGCAGTGTCACGATATCTCCTGCCTGGCCCTTTTTTCGTTCCAAGAACCGTGTTCCGTTGAACATGTTTGCCTTGCGGCGTGGGTTTTTTACCTTGATGGTCCGGAAGCTGGAATAACAGGATGTTGTACTCCTCTGCTTGAGATTGGCAGGGAGCTTACTTGCCCGTCGCTTTAGACTTGCCAGCCCGCAGAGCTTTTCAGGCGGCATTTCCGACTTGTCGAGAGCGTCTAATCTACTCTCAGTTCCTCTTGCTGGCTGAAACGAGTCCAAATCTCGTCCCACCCCTTTAGCAATTTCCTTCTGAAGATGTCATGCGAAACATAGCCGACTATCCAGTCTTGAAGCGACAGATCAAGTTTCCTCCAGGCCAAACTGGAAAGTGGATTGATCGGCCGAGGTCTCGCCCATGGGGGTTACTCTCCTTCTCAGAGGAAGGAGGTTAATGATCGTCCCTACGTGTGTGCTTGGTCATCTCCTGAGCCATTTCTGATAGTCTCCCACAGGACGGCGCCAAAATGTGTAGCAAGTAAATGTCGATGACGTGGCCTGGCTACAATATTTCCTAGCTTCTGGGTTGATGAGAGGGTGGGGGCTCTCGTCGATCTTACCTCGGGAGAGTGCTTCTATTGCAGTAGATGTTCTTCACGGTCTATGACTCCTGGCTGAGAAATCTGAGCGCCTGCACCGCCAAGGAGAATAATCTATTTGGATTTCCCTCCGATGCTTAGTAAAGTTGGAGTTTAGGGAATTAAAGTGCCAAGCTAGAGGAGAAAGTATTGGGAGTTTTATGAATAATGTAGGAATTAATGTGTGTTTTTTTCCTGGTTTTTGGGGTATTTATAGGGATCCCTCAAAAACAAGGGAACATTTGGATGGGTGACACTTGTCATCCATCCGTGCTTCCGGCGTTCACTTTACTACCGTATTCGGCGTAGCAAACGTCGGTTCTCCGTCCCGTTTCGGTTCTGGATAAACGTATACGGTGGACGTTTCCACGTGGATCATTTCTGACCCAGTATTTGGGACACGTGGTCAGGGATTCTCCGGTGCCACATTCAATTAAAATGGAAATATAAAATGATTTATTTATTTATAAAAAAACTTATTCAGCTGGGCTCGCGAGCTTTCGAGCCGAGCCTAACATAACTCGATGTATCGGCTCGTTTATTTCACGAGCCGAGTCCATTCAAGTCGAGCTTTGATCGAGCCAGAGCTCAGCTCGCGAGCAGGCTTAGGTCATTAACAGCCCTGAGTCTTGAGCCTTTTTATATATTGATAAGAATAGAGCTTTAACCATGTTTGGGTTGAAAAGCACCCAAGGAGATTGATGCAACCTTGTCTTGTATCCAAAACTGTTATTAGCACACTTGCAAGTATTTAGAATTTTAACCTATCTCATCCATTTCATATTGTATGTTTTGTATTTTACTTAGTATTTGATAACCATTAAATATATAAATAAAATGTGAGAGGAAAGAGATTTCAAATACTTTTACGTACAATTTACGTCCCTACACTTAAACGACATCCTCCCATAATCGACATCACTATGCAATTCGTTGATCCATTAACACTCTAGTTGCACTCTAGTCTCTAGCTATAGTTGTATCAAGTCAAATCCTCACCAAACCTCCCATTTCTTTCTCCCCACACCTCAACCACATTATTCTTCATTTATCATTAAGGGAAATTGCTATGATTATAAAAATAGACTAACTCTTTCATTTTATTTTCTTTCCAACTTGCTTGCATATTACATTATCACTTATTCACTAGGTCCTCTATTATTCTATTGATTGAAAATCAAAGACCTTTTAAATAATTTTTTAAAAAACTATTGTTATTATGTTATGCTTCCTTGGAAGTGGATTTAATTTAATTTAATTTAATTTAATTGTTAAAACAAGATTGTATTGCTTTATACTAAAGCAGGGCATATGTGCACCATTTACKTCCTTTGGGCCCCTTAAATACACATTTATCATTTTTAGATTCCTAATACAGTAATTAAATTTAGGCTCCGTTTGTTTTGAAGGAAAATAATTTTCATGGAAAATCATTTTCTAAGGAAAACAATTTTTATGGAAAATCACTTTCTAGGAAAAAAAAWTTCCTTTGTTTGTCTGATTAAAGGAAAACTCATGAAGGAAATGAAAAAAGTAATAGAAATGAAGGAAGGGTGGGAGAATGAATAAGGGAGATGTAAGAANATTGATCAATTGGTCTAAATAAGATGAGTTGATTGATTATTGACATTATTGACATAACCATTGTACTAAATGATCATTAGAGATGCCAGTGAATGATTGCATCCAAAAAAGGGTTATGTTTTCGAGTTCAATCARGAGTGGTTAGGTTTTAATCCCCTCCGAGTTATTTGTGTYAACTTATAAGAACCAYTATACGGCAARACATGTGATGAGAATTAAAATTGGGACAAAATGGATGGCAGTGTTCAATTATGGGAGTGGACACACAGTGGACGAAGTGAAGCAAAGTGACTACACAACATGCACGATTGGAAATGCAATAACAACAGACAACAAAGGCGCCACTTCAATCCTCCTCCAAACTCCTGGAACACATTACTTCATTTGTGGGGTCATAGGCCACTGCGGTAGTGGCATGAAGATTTCTGTTAATGTCTTGGCTTCTGGTGGTACTCCTGCTTCCTCCCCTAAGTCTACATCTACTTCTAATTCTGCTCCTTCTACTAATCCTGSCACCGGTGTCTACCCCGCCACCGGGACCGGCACCGTACCCTACATGATCCCGGATTATTCGTCCTCGTCTTCCATACTTGCTCCCTCTTCTCTTCTAAGTGGACTGATCTTCATCTTTGTGGCTGCCTTTGTAAAGCTGGCCCTTGTGTTGTGAATTGTGATTGTTATTTGTGGCCATCATAGTCTGGGTAGAGGCAGTGCTTTTCTAAATTTTGTTGTTAGTTGAAGCAATTATTTTATGTATGTAACATATTTCATTTCCTCATGTAAGAAATAATAGTTTACTGTGTARCAAATAATTCGAATCAATAACAATTGATAATAGAAGAATTAGAARGAAATTTTCAATTTGTCGTGTCGTAGTATAAAATCACTGCCTTAGAAGTAATTCCCGCCAACATCCAATGAAAGGTTAATAACGGACGTCCCCCAAAGTCAACACAACACCTCAAAACCTTGCACTAGAAATTGAAGATGAAGTCCCTCAAGGCTCAAGTAGCTGTCTCAATACTCTTTCTAAGAGCCAACTACAATGATAACCAAAAATTCCTTCATCCCTCTCTCTCTCTACCACTTTCTCACTCATTTTATTTTCCTAAAATTTTTTTCATCATCTTCATTACAACAATGATCCGAAAATCACTTCATCCGCTCTCTCTACTACTTTTTAATTCTACCCCATAACACTTTTCTCTCTCATCCAACTTATCATTTTCCATTTATTTATTGTATTTTAGTTTAGTTTTATTTGGATTAGAGGTATAATTACTCAAGATTAGTGATTTTTATAATATTTTTGGAAATAAAGATTAATTGTTAAGAATGAGAAATGTAAAAAGTATATCCAGGGCCGGGCTAAGAATTTGGAGACCCTGTTCAGATTCATAACATGAGACCCTTGATTCTCAAATATTTTTTTTTTAAAAAATCACAATAATTACAAAAATTAAAACAAAAACTAAAACCAAAAAAAATAACAAAATAAAGTTTTTAAACCCCCTTTCAAAAAACATAAAGTTTAAAACCTTTTCAGGCCATATATTTTGTTGTGTACTTAATGCAATGCAATTTTTTTTTTGGGAATATGGTATGGTGAGATTAATTTCAAGAAAGAATTTAATTTGCATAGAAAATTATGTGATTTTGGAGAATAAAAAATTAAGGAAATAATCTTGGCCAAAAAAAAAGATTAAGGAGTAGTATTTAAGATTAGTGGTTGAACAATAAGTAGATAAATGTAAGCATTAATGGTTGTACTTGATCCAAAAAAATGAAGCATTAAAAAATTGACAAATGAACTATATTAAGGTCCGAACCTTGTTTCTTGGGAAATAAGCTTTGCTCAAATCATTCATCTACATTCTACTTTAACTAATATATCATTACAAAATAATATATATCTGGTAAACAGAGGCCTTGCGCGGTCGCGCAAATGGCGCTCCCCCTCCGTCGGCCCTGAGTATAATCAAAATATAGCAAAATGGGTATTTATTTATAGATCTCGAAAAATTAGAATTTTCGGTAATTTTTATTATTTTTTTGATTTTTTACCAATGGCGGAATTAGCGTTAATAACAATGTGAATTATATAGCAAAAAAAAAAAAGCAAACAACAACACACTTGGCAGTTGCCCATTGGGCTTGTGTGTTGCTTCGCTAGTCAGCATGTTGTAGTTGTTGCTTATATTTGTTTTGAAGTTTTTGTCACCGAAATGGTGTCGCTCATTTAACAATCAAGCAAAAAAAAATTAACTTGTTGACACTTGGCGTGGGGCTAGTGCATGACGGGGTCTTGCATCCGTCTTGGAACGACGGAGAGAGATAACGAATCTTGCCAAGGAAATTTTGTGGCATGCATTTTACACCATTGTTGAGCATGGCTTAATCATTCTCTCTAAGACATGACCCATTTTTCTCCGGTGTTGTAGCTGCTCTTAAGGTGTTGTCTAGTGTTAGGGTTGTTAGAATAATAGTATGAATAACGAATGATCCGTTAATAACCCACACATAAGGCTATTTATAGAGTTAGGTAAAGATAGGGAAAAAAAGGACGGACCCGAGCGAGTCCCCACGTACCTGGGCAGGTGTGTAAAGGGAACAAAAAGTGAAGGAATAAAACTTGCCCAATCCAGTCGGGTATCACCCAGACGTGCGTAGGTCAGCTCAAGAAGGGAAGGCACATGTCCGATCAGGTCCACCACCACCCYATCGAGTCATCACCCCAATTGCACAGGGAATTACACAGACTCAAAACCCGATCGGGTCCACCACCACCTGACCAGGTCTAAGCCCCCCATAACAAATAGCAACACGGACCCAATCAAGTCCACGACCCACCCAGACTGGTCTAGGGTAAACCTCCMCTTCTTCAGTTTTACTCCTCTCGCAACCACTAGTCGAGTGTCCACCCACCCGATAGGGTCTTCCCTCGAACACGCAATAACACCAAAATGGCTTACCTTAGGAGTGAAACTCCGACACAAATAAATGGACTCCACTTAATTAGGTTGTATATTTGCATGGGGTCAATTAGTTAATCTTGTTTGTAAACATTCCAATAATATTACGAAATGTACAATAAATTTTCACACACTTTTTTCAAGTGTAGTCGTTGGTTATATTATCATACTATTTTATATCGTAGGGCTGATAATTGAATCTAGAACCTAGTATGAGATAATTGGTCAATATCAACCATCAATACCTCAAAAATAGTATCAACATTTAATTATATGAAAATTTGATTTTAATAATCCGTACTTTTGATCGTCTGCTCGTAATAATTCTTATTCAAAATATTTCCCTAATAATCCCAACTTGTAGTCTCATCTTCTCATAATGATTCCACGTTGTTACAAGTAACGAGCAAAAATAGGTAAAAATTGATGATTAACACTACCACCAAACATGATCAACTACCACCGCAATCACGATCAAACACGTTAAGCATCAATTATTACCTATTTTTACAAGTTATTTCTAACATGAGATCATTATGAGAAGATAGGGCTACAAGTTGGGATTATTATGAAATCATTTTGAATAGGAATTTTTACGAGCAGACGACTAAAAGTAGGGATTATTAGAATCAATTTTTTCATAATTATATGGTGTTCATGTTGTTTTTGTCAAAAATCATGAACCAACAATGGAAAGAACATAAAATATTAGGACACTATATTTTTTAATTGTGAACACCATTTAAGAATTACATACGGAGT
>SNQN01001332.1:9585-19788 GCA_008642245.1 Bassia scoparia
CTAAACCAAACCTGACCTAACCCTCCCGTTCCATTCGTCATCTCAAGGGATTTTCAGAGTTCACCATGTACTCCAAAGGAATTGACCTTACCCTTTTTCCAATGGTCTTTCCCCTCCTCTTTGGTTGAACCAATATGCCAAAGACAAATCGTTAATTCTCTACATCCTGAGAAAATAAACGGTTACTTGGAAAGCATCGCCACTACATTCATGACACGAATAATATAGATGGTAACATTCAGACCCAAACTTCCTTTTCGAGATGCTCAAGAACCTTATGCAAGGGGAGAAAGAGGGGCTTACCGCATACTAGCTAGATGGAGGAAGTTGTGCGACACTAGTTTTCCTTCCACTGAAGAATGCGAATGGTCAAAACCTTCATTGTTGGGGCTTCAGAGCCAAAGTTACAAAGTAGTCATCTAACAAGTACCAAGGCCTCACTACTTTCACAAAGGTTTATGACATTGGAATGCATAGAGACGATTTTCTTAAGGAGACTACGAATGGTAAAAAAGAATCGATTCGGAACTTCCTTAGTAGGATGTGCCGGTGAAGTGCCCCTCCACTGTAGACCGTTTTCATGGTCTTTTTCTTTTTTTTTTCTGTTCATATGTTATTAGGTATTAGGATTATTTCTCATGTACCCTTCATCGTAATAGTATTCATTTGAAATCCTAAAACGTTTTCATTTTCATATTTCTTTCTAACTCTAATATATTAGTTTTGTAACTACTATACTTTATGAACCAAAACTAACTAGCAAGGAGTGATCGTCGAATCAAATAACAATGGACAGTTGTCAAGAGAGACCATTCACTTTCTCACAGCTCTCAAAAAATATCCTCTTCTCCCAATTACTCATGTATTCATTCTTTTTCCAATCCCTTGCAAATTGTCCACACCCTTTTCACAAGCCATAATTTAAGTTCAAACCCTATAATTTCTTTCTTCATCCACCCACCCACTTAACCCTAAACTCCCCTGTAGGGGACAAATTTCGAAAATCTTAAGTGCACATGTCAAGACACCTCCTACGTTTTGTCATACACCAATCACTGAGCACCCTTGATAATACAATCTGAATGGCTTTGACGCCACTGCAATCGGTAAACTGTCCTCTTTTCGATTCCAAACGGACTGCTCATTCCCACGAGATAGTTTTGAGGAAATTCATTTTCGAACTGAAGGTTCCCACTGACTTAGGCAGACACTCTTTTGCTCTTCTCTTGTCTCGCGGATTTTACAAAATGATACCAGGAAGTTTTTCATAACATTTTTCGCAATACCGACCTATGTTAAGTAAATTGTCTGTGACAATGAATGGCATAAAACTAAGCGTAACATTATATATTCTCAAAGTGAAACAAAATTGAAAAAAGAATAATCAAATTTACAAATTTCGAAATTGCACAATAGTTCACATCAATATACAGAAAAACTCCGATGTTTTCAAAATCAAAGATTCAGATATGCAAAAATACGAAAAGCACACTATCGCTTTCCAATGGGGGTGGACATTGGTGTAACCTTAAAGCCTAATTACCTGACACGTTTTATCTTTCTTACCTAATAGACCATAAGGCAGCCCTCACACATATTACATCTCAACAAAAGCTCCTTCTCACGACCTAGTGGCTTGGTGTCACACAATCAACTATAAGCCATAGGACACCTACTGACGGTCTATGATTCCAAAAGGTGTTTAATATGGATCTAAGCTTATACATCCTCGAAGGGTTCCCTATGTCGGACCATTTTAACCCGGAAACTATTCTGAAAGTCTAACTATTCTAGTTATTTTTGACTCCCTTTTAATTGGTGGGTATTTGATAAGTAACAAATTCCTGACATAAGCACTAAATCCGACATATAATCAAGCGTTGATACCAACTAAATAAAATCATATACAAGTAGGTATGGCTATGCCACTAACCAATTTGCGAGGCATAAATCTACGCGTGATCAAAGAACTTTGCGCCATCACAACTGTTTCCTAGATTAACACTAATCTGGAGACCAGTCGACATAAATTCTTAGTCCCATTTTCTTTTCGTTGCTCGCAGTCTCTATCCATTTAGTCCTTTTCTTTCTACACAACCCTTAAGGGTATCTAACCTACTGCGGTTTCTGTCTTCTTAGGCTTTTATCAATCGCAGAAATCTCCAATTTGCATTCTCCTCAAAGAATCACATTACGAAAAGCACTCGCTCACCCCTTTGCTCCCTCTCGCTCATCATAGCCGATTCAACCTCAAATCTACCGATTTCTGGCAACTGTTCAATTACACATCCCAAAACCTCCATACCTTATACCTAGGTACCATCATATCAAAGGCATTAAATTGAAACCAAGGGATCCACACAGCTTGGCCTCTGCCTCCTAACAACTAATCAAATCTTGTCCATGATACAAAACCGTCCAATCCCTTGTCTAAGCCAAGTAAGTGCCACCGAATCCTTGGCCAAAGATTAGGGGTCTACCAATCCGAATTCTACTATCCGCCACAACAAACTAAGTCTTCTCATTACACCAAACATCATTCGGAGAATGATGGGCTCTGAATGCGACTCCATTTATTAAAACATCTTAACATTTGTATAATCATTGTCTTCTCTGCCATTAGGATAACTTCATTACCCCAACAAAATTTGTCAGTTGCATACAACCCATAACACTTAATCATGTACCATGAATACATGCTCTCTAAAGCGAAGATCGTTAACACTAACTTGATTAAGAACATGCGATCGTTATACACCAATCAACTTTGCGTCCTATCTCTCTAAAAATACAAGTAACCATATTGTGACGGTCTACAACTTTTGTGAACCAAAAAACATAACCATCTACTATCGTACAATCCAAGATATAACGAACAACCAGGTACTTGACCAATGCTTCTTGAAACCACGAACAATCTTAACATAATATTCCTTACTTGCTGCATACAGCTCTGAGAATCTCTCGGAGCTAGATAGATTGATGGTGATTTAATCAGTGGTGTCGCTCAACAGACACAAGTTTATTTGTCACATGCTCTTTGTCTTACTGCCGTTCCGATCAATCTTACTACTGGACATGGCAGTTTCTCTTTCCCACAAACGCGTACTCCTGCATTTCAACTTCGTGCCTACACACCCGACATAACATTGATACCTAGCCATCTTTTCTCTCACAAGAAGCATTCTATGTAGAGCATAATTGAACGATGAAAGCCTTTGGCCGACTGTGAATGGATTTCAAGCCTAAATACCATACAAACACAAATTAACCCTAGTGTGGATCTCTTTGGTTTACAATAAACACAAAGCTCTCCAATCCGAGTTAATTTTATGCGTCAATCATTGCTTCCCACCCAGGTAAATGTTAACCGATCTGCACCTCCTTCCAGTCTGATGAATCTGTGAACACCCCTGTTATAATTCACTGCCAATCCCCTAAATGGACAATACCTGAAAACTCCTATACAAACTTGAAAAAAACTTTTCTCCATTCCTTACCGGAAGCTAGATATGGAGAGCACCTTGTAAGTTGCTTATATAAGATGTGATTCCTCTAAGGCTCTTGATTCAAAGAAACATCAAGAGTGCCGTGTGCCTACAATGCCCTTATCCTCCGAACGACTCAGCGTCAACACACTTTGTTCGTAACAGTGCCCGAACAAATTACTTCCATACCATATAGTGAGTCTCATACAGAAATCCTTCTCCCCATGAAATTGACGAGCATTATCTCCACGAAGAGCGAGGCGAAAGGCGTATTATGGCTCTAAAAAACTTGATTTCGAAACATCTAGAGCCCATAGACAAGACCTACCAGGCTCTTCCCTTCGTAGTGACTTTTTCGTAGATCATTAACTATCTTTATCAGGCCATCTAGATGTGGCCTCTTTAACACATTGTCAGCGTCTAATCCATCATCTATTTATGGATTGTGCGCTAAATACCCTCCGACGTGTGCAATCGTCCTATTGAATTGGTTTCTATACTCGTCGGGCTTCGCAGAACCAGACAAAAAACGTGCAGTTGGTTTTAACTTGGGTATGTCTTCGGCTGAAAAATGTCTTGGGTAGTTTGGAAGAAAGGCTGGGATCAAGTGTAGGCGAGTCCTCGTGAAAGGTGGGGTCAATGGATTTCTGGATTGTCTTTTCAACTAGCTTGGCCAAGGAAGAACTAGAGGTKCATTCCATGTTATGCTTTTAGTTTGAAGTGCTTACATGGAGTCAGTTAGCTCTTGAACTTAGTCAGAAAGTTTTTKGATCTATTCTTTGACAAAGTCCATTTTGTGGTGTTAAGGTGATGGGCTTGGTGGTGTTGGAAGTTGGGAAAGTTTGGGTTTGAAACCATGGATTGGGCTTAGAAGGTTGGATTTGTCTTGGTGGGATGGATTAGGCTTAGAAGGATGAATTGGACTTGGGGCTCAAATAGACAGTTTTGTGGACCGAGCAAGGGCTATGGTGACAACTTCACCTGTTTTAGAAAGAATTAGACCCTTAGTGAGTTTCCTTGGTCTTTTGGGAATGCAAATGCGAATGTATGTCCTAATTTCATGGTCATCTTTCCTGGAATGCATGTATGATGAATGCATGGCACGCTTCCTTTTTTATTGAAAATGAAAAAATTTTATTTTTGTTTTTTATTTTGGAAAGGGCACCGATTAACATGAGAATGTATGATATGCAAGTGTGATTGGGACTATGTGACGTGGACTAAAAGATGACCATGGACTATATGAAAGTGATTGTGAATGTAGATCAAGAATAGAGTTGGCAGTGATGTCGGTTCTAGTCATCCTAATGAAGAACCATATGTTGTGCCTTTGTCTGATGAAAATGAGAATRAAAATGAGAATGAGGAAGATGATTTGGAAGGGTTTGTGGATGAATGTCAAGTTAGGAATAACAATACCATGAAACTCAATCGGGTAGTGCTAAGAGAAGCAAAAAACTAACATCTGATTGTTGGGAATTCTTTGATGTTGTTACAATCAATTTCTTCTAAAATAAYTACTAGTATTTTGAAATGACTAGTGTATGTTAGTTGATAATATTTTGATGTATAATGTGTTGTTTATATGGCTTTTTGTCTTTTTTTTATGTATGTTTTGTTTTGTGCCATGTCCTCACACAAAGGGAGTTATTGCTAAAATTCTAATGGATACATTTTCAAAATTCTCTNGGAATAACAATACCATGAAACTCAATCGGGTAGTGCTAAGAGAAGCAAAAAACTAACATCTGATTGTTGGGAATTCTTTGATGTTGTTACAATCAATTTCTTCTAAAATAAYTACTAGTATTTTGAAATGACTAGTGTATGTTAGTTGATAATATTTTGATGTATAATGTGTTGTTTATATGGCTTTTTGTCTTTTTTTTATGTATGTTTTGTTTTGTGCCATGTCCTCACACAAAGGGAGTTATTGCTAAAATTCTAATGGATACATTTTMAAAATTCTCTTTGGAAAACAAAATCTCTTCTATTGTTGTCGATAATTGTACCATAAATGATGCAATGATGAATGTTTTGATTGACAAATTGGAAAGTAGTTGTTTGGTGTTAAATGGAGCTTTTTTGCACATGAGATGTAGTGCTAATATTTTAAACTTGATTGTGAAAGATGGTTTGTAATTGATTGATAATTCTATTGGAAAAGTAAGAGAATGTGTTGCATTTTGGATGTCTACTCCTAAAAGAATTGAAAAATTTTGTGGAAGCTTGTCGTCTTTTGAATGTGAATAAACCTAAAAGGGTTGGTCTTGATTGCAAAACTAGATTGAATTCTACTTACTTGATGATTGATTCTAGTTTGCCCTTTAAGGAAGTTTTTAATAAGTTGAAAAGACTAAATGAAAGGCTAAAGTTTTCTCTTCCTAGTGATGATGATTGGAGGATGGCTACTCTTATTTGTCAAAAGTTGGAGGTATTTTATAAGGCTACTAARATTTTCTCAATAAGAAAACATCCTACGACCAACTTGTTTTTTAAAACTGCTTGTGAGATTAGACTTTGTTTCAATAGTCGGGTGGATCATGATGAAAATGAGATTATTAGGACAATGGCTAAAAGTATGTCGGAGAAGTTTGACAAATATTGGTCACAAATAAATGGTGTTTTAGCGGTTGCCACAATTTTAGACCCTAGAAACAAAATGGATTGTGTGGCTCATTATTTTGGGCAATTATATGAAGATAAGTTTGATAGTGAAATGGGAAGAGTAAGAAGTATCCTTTACAATCTTGTTGRTGAGTTTGAAAGTAAGAATGAAAAACAAAATGACCATTCACAATTGAAGCGGGGGTTTAAGGAATGTGGTAATGAAGATAGCTTTGCTAAGTCTAAAAGACAAAAGGTTTTGACAAGACCTTTGAGGAGAGAGGTTGATCGTTACTTAAAGGCCGCCCCATGGCCGGAGGATAATGAGTTTAATGTTCTTGAATGGTGGAAAGGTGACAATAATTATCCAACCTTGAAAAAAATCGCCTAAGACATTTTTGCAATTCCCGTCTCTTCGGTTGCATCGGAAAGTGCTTTTAGTATGGGTGGAAGAGTAGTTAGTGCCCACCGCTCTCGACTTCATTCTCAAACCCTACGTCATTACAAAAAATTTCACCTATTTGTATTTGCCAAAACAACATTGAATAAATTCAAACCTTAAAAATATTTGTTCTTTTGGGTCAATACTTAGAAAATAAATAAACAAATCCACAAAGTTAACAATGTAGGACGTGGGCCGCGCCCTCAGCGTATAGCGGGCGCGCGGCTTGGTACTACATCGAGGTGCTTTTGTGTGGCTTGAGCCACGGATCCCGCACGTGAGTGCGTTGGGGTAGTGTTTGTCGAGTAAGGGAATCGCCTCCTGGCTATATAGGTTATTCACGACGCCTGAAACGTTGGTGCCAAACAATGGCCCAGTCCAATCAAGTAACCAGTCGTGGGTTCGGGGACATGGTACGAATCAGATCTGTAACCCAATTCGCCCGCATGTACGGCCTCTACTCGGTCTCATTGCAATTCCATTCATCAACGATTATTGAATGCACAGAACTTACGTTTTTAGCACCTTAGAAGCGAACTAACCCTAAAATTACTATGAAAGTGTATTACTATTATGCACAAGAGACTACCTAACCTAGAATGTGACCACTTTGTATTAATCATGTTAAAACGGGCCTAAAAACAGGTTGTCCATAGTTAATTCTGATTTAAAGTGATTCACATAATCCGGTCTTTTTTTAGCAAAATATATACAAAATATACAACAATGACAATATGAAGTATTATGAAGTATATGAACTTCAAGTATATGCAAACTCATCTTACCCTAAATCTGCATAAAACAAAGGTTAGTTTGTAAAAATGAAAAGAAGCGAATCCTCCGCCTTGAATCGCTATACAAAGACAAAGAAAACAATCGTTAGTTCATGATAAAACACAAGCGCAATGAATCCTTCGCCTTGAATTGCTATACAAGAATAAGGAATCGTTAGTATTGACAATGGATAATAATAGAAATGAAATGAAAGAATGAAAACCAAAAACCATGGAAACATTGAAAGCATTAAGAAAACCCTACATATTTACATGAAACGATTAAAAAGTGAGTTCTACATTGTTTTAATTGCATTAAAACTCATAACAATGGTTAGTCAAATAAAAGAAAGTGAGAGAGGATTTATGGTGAGTAATCTCAGAATTCAACCTTTGTTATCGCTTGTTGATTCGAAAGAGAATCGATGCTTTGAACTAAAAACGAATGTGTATTGTGTTTAGAGTGTTTAGAGAGAGAGAGAGAGAGAGAGTATGCCTAGGGAATGTGCGTTGTGAAGGTGTGAAGTGAAGGGTCTCGGACTGAGCAAGGCAAGGGAGTATTTATAGGCACGAGGCAAAACGAGAAAAGCACACCCTGCGTATATACGCTGAGGATGAGCGTATATACGCTCATGGGGACGTATAACTCAACTTCAGCGTATATACGCTGCAATACTCCATGAAGATTTTGGCAATTTGATGCTGCGTATATACGCAGCATGGAAGCGTATATACGCTCCTGATCAGCGTATATACGCTCGATGATTGCGTATATATTTTCCAAAACCTCGAAATATTTCGATTTCCTCCGATTTTATTCGTGATTTCCCTTGATTCGACGCACCTAGACACCCTTGCTCTCCAAGCAAGGAGTTCTAGAATGTTCTAGAAGGTTCCACGTATTTCCGGAGTATTTTCTAATTATTCATGTATTTTCTGCGTATTCTGCGTATTTGAACATTGCAAAATTCATAGAAAATCATAGAAAAATCAAAAAATAATTAAAAATACTGGCGGATTCAGAAAAATGTGACGGACATGATCAAAATAAAAAGCATGAGAATCGCCAGTGTAACTTGTTTGAAAACCTTTGAAAACCTTTGAGAAAACCGAAAGAAAATATTTTTGCCTTGTATTTGACCTTTGCTCAATAGTTTCCGAGTACGACCTCAGGTATTCCAACTTTTGTGAGTTCAAAGCATCTTTTCTGAGTCGAAACAAACGCGAGACGCGGTATGTTTCATCACGGATTACTCATTTGGGGAGACACATTTTCAGGTGTCTACAGAAGCCCCCACTTTGACTGAGTCTGAAAGAGACGATAGTCTCGTAAGACGAAAGTCAAAGTATTCGATTCGGGACGGAAGCAACTCAAGACGTTCTACGACATGAGTTACCCTTTACGCCGGTACCTGCAAAACAAATGTTAGTTTACCTTTACCGCGCCCATGCGGTGTTAGCCCTTGGAAGCGCCTGGATCCTCGGGTGGTTTTCTCCCTACGGCTGACCTTGGCTTTTCGGGAGAGTTGTGATGTGTGTACGCGGAATTTCTGGTGCGGAGAGAAATTCCAAAACCCGAGAGATGCTGACGGAAATTCTATAGCGGGAGAAATTTCCAAGACCCGGAGATGTGCTGACGGAACTTCTGTAACGGGAGAAGATTCCAAGACCGAAAGATGTGTTTCTTGAGATTTCTGTAGCGGGAGAAACCATAAGACCCGACATTGCTTGTGCTGGATTTCTGTAGCGGAGAAATCGTAGTCCGAAAGATGGCTTGTGCGATTTCTGTAGCGGGAGAAACATAAGACCGAAAGATGTTTGTGCTGGATTTATGTAGCGGAGAATCGTAAACCCGAAAGATTTTGTGCTGGGTTTCTGTAGGCGGGAGAAATCGTAAACCCGAAAGATGTTGTGCCTGGATTTCTTGTAGCGCGGGAGAATCGTAACCCGAAAATGTTTGTGCTGATTTTCTGTAGCGGAGAATCGTAGACCCGAAGTGTGCATATATGGAATTTCTGGTGCGGTGAGAAAATTCCAAAACCCGAAGCGTGTAAAGAGCTGTTGTGTGAAAAGCCCCACTTTGACTGAGTCTGAAGAGACGAGAATCTCGTAAGATGAAAGTCAAAGTATTGATTTGGGACGGCAGTAATGCAAATTCCTTGTCGGATAGCGCCTCGCTTGCTCAGGAAACCTTCCCTACCGGCTGACTTGTGCTTTTCGGGTAAGAATGTTGCCGGTAATTAGTGCGTGTGTAGCAAATGCAAGTAAGATGGGCCCTAGCCTGTGTTGAGGTGGTGCAATTGCAATGTGTAATGTGCATGTAATGTGTTTGTGCAAGATGCTATGCTTGATGATATATGAAAACTCAATGCGCAATGATGCTTATGAATGTTTGCAATGGCTATATGTGTAATGCAAGTCTATTCTAAGATCTAATGCATGAAGACCAAGAAATTGACTAATGGTAAGATGCTTTTGGATTGCGGCATGAGCCGTCTCAAGCCCCCATTCGATCAAAGGCGATGCTTGTGATTGCAAGTGAGCCCCAACCCATGGGGTTTGGGTGTGTGGGATTGGCTTAAGTTGTGTGTATGGTGGTTTAGTGGATGACCCCCAACTTGATCGAGGTTGGGGCAATGGCTGATGGTAAGGCAAGTGAATGTTTGGAATCATGGGTTTTGGCTTAGCTTTTGTGGTGGTAATGTAAGGAATGAGGGATGTGATTTTGATTTGCCAAATCAGTAACTGAGCTGAATGCTGCATTGAGGAGAGAACATGGAGGAAATGCTGCAATGCGATGCTTGAGGAGAATGCATGATGAATGCTGGCAGAGTGATAGCCTAAAGAGGAGTGAGGAGAAAGACCCTTAAGCCGTAATGCGAGTACAAGCGGT
>SNQN01001332.1:19813-66938 GCA_008642245.1 Bassia scoparia
GGTGAATTTTGCTAATGATGATCTTGAGTGGGCTGCCGAGTAGTGTGGGGGGGGTGGAAGGTGTTGTGCAACTTCTTCACCCTGTTACCGCTCGTCCCCTAATCCAATCTGTGCACCACCTGAACGGATGGTAAGTTTGACTTTGGGCTGTGTCTTAGGTTTATTTTATTGTCAATTATAGCAGGCTGTTATCATGAACGGGTTGCTTGACGGTAACTTCTTTGTGAAAGAGTTGTGGTGGTGACCTTTCCTTCTTTATTCAATTGAATTTTTCTATGACCACTCTCTAATGCCAAGCATTCTCACACTCATTGCATTTCAAAGATGTTTTTAGCATGATTATTTTTTCATGTTCTACATATACGGGTGTCTCATTAGATTTGTACTCCGCAGCAGGGTATTATAGTGTACTGGATCTCTTTTTAGTCTGGTTCCCCGTGACGTCTCAGCGCCATACTATTATCGCGTATTATTTTAGTTTGTAAATGACTAATACATAATGATTATAAATATAATATTTGAAAGTGTCGTTGCTTTTTAAGTAAAATGCAACTACTAGTGAACTGATTAAACACGTGAAAAATTATATATTACCATGCAAATTGGGTATTTGTGTCCCTAATAATTTCAACAATTTTTCATACAGTTTGTGAGTCTTGGCTTATATATAATTCTATTAACTTATCAAGTTTTCGACATTGTTACTGTACTTAAATTATTAGAATTATATTTTGATTTTAGTGTACATTTTGTCATATAAAGGCATTTTACCTATAGTCATTTGGTATAGATAAGCCGATTTCGACAAATCATATTCTATAAATTTCACAAATGTGGATGCTCCATGCTGTGTGAGGTTTGCATACCATCTCCATCAAGTAGGGAGAAGGCTTGAAAGCATAGATGAGACAAGGGCAACACCTATGTCAGAATTTATGATAATATCTGGCTGGACAAGATAATTTGAATTAATACATTTCGAAATAATTCCCGTGAATTTTCTGAATTTATATAAGGAATTCTAAATTTCATTTATTTCCCGAAAAACCATTTTTAATAACTTGTTATTTTACAGAAAAAATCGAATAGAAAAAAATCAAATTCGCAAAAAATAAAAAAGAGATAATCTAAAAATACTGGCTAATCATAAAATGAATAAAAAATGATAAAGTAGCAAATTGAGGAAAAATAAATCTTACGGAAGATATTCTAAATCTTAAAAATAAAGAAAAAGCCTAAAAATAGAAATATTAAATAATAAAAATAAAAAACTTTTTGCATTTTGTGCTCTCGGCAATATTCAAATTCAACTTTAATCGACTAAAAATGGATGTGGTTGTTATGTGATTGTTGCAACTTTTCGAAGTGCAAATCTATTCTTGGAGAATGTCGTATCTTTTTTCATCGCTATTCTATTTGGTGTTAGGGTTACATTAGGTTTTTGTCTATTGATTAGCCTCTCCCACTGTTGACATAAGATTTAGAGAGAGATTATTCTGATAAGACGAAAGTCAAAGTTATTCGATTTGTACTGCATGAATAGCTCAAGAACGTTCTATTGAACTCAAGTAATGCTTTTCGTAAATACCTGTCAGGCACACGGTTATGTTTACTTGCTACCACGCCCCATCGTTGTATTTCCCTCGGAAGCACCTAGATCCTGGGGATCTTCTCTTCGGTTGACTTGGCTTTCTAAGAGAAGAGATGTTGTAGATGCGTTGAATTTTCTTCGGAAGTCGTGTCGTTAGCATAGGGAAAGCGATTCCTACATCTAGACCTTGTCTTGTATCACGAGAAAAGTAAATGCTATCAATGATGTGATGAATATCTCTCTTCAGTAAGTATAAACCTTGGATGTTTCCCTTTCGGCTGTATTTAAGCCTAAGGCCTCCAATGTCGCTTGTGACCTCATACCTATCGATTAGTATAAAACCTCGGATGTCTCCCTTTTACTGTATAAGCTAGGAGCGCCAATATGCTTGTAAAATCGATCTTCAGTATTGATAAACCTTCGGATGTCTCTCTTTCGAACTAGTATAACCCTAGGGGCCCCAATGATGTGTGGGAAGGATCTAACATCTTATCGAGTTAGTAAAACTCAGTGTCTCCTTCACTAAGTATAGCCTAGGGAATCTAATGAGTGTATAATCTCTTGGTTAGTATAAAACTGGATGTTTCCACTTCGGTATATAAGGTCTAGGGGCGACAATGAAATGAGATGTGAATTCTACCGTAAGTGCGTATTAACCGTGCCGGAATGTCTCCCATTTCGGCTGTATACCCAGCCTATGGGCGCCAATGATGTTATAAATTTGCTGGTGTATGTAACTCCGGATGTCTCTCCCCTTTTTGTAGTATAGCCTAGGGGGTGGTCACAATGATTGTTGTGAATTTGCTTCGGTTAGTATAAACCGGATGTCCCCTTCGAATAGTATTAAGCCTAGGGGTTCCAAATGATGTTTGTAATTCATCGGTTATTAACAACCTCGAATATCTCCTTTCATTTAATAGATATAAGCCTAGGGGTCACAATGATCTATTGTGAATCTCCTTTGGTTGGTATATAATCGGATGTCTCCTTCGGCTAGATATATGCTCTAGCGGCGTCCAATAGATGTTTGTCGACATCTCCTTCGGTTAAGTATATAAACCTTCGCATGTCTCGTCTCGGGTAGTATACGTGTAGAACCTAAAATGACTCTCTCCCATTAATTGAATGATTGACTCGATGAGGAAAAGATGTTGAATATATCGACAATAGTTTGTACTTCGGCAGTCACGAAAAAATTCCATAACCATATCATTAAATACCAGGTCCTATATTGGCACAAGATACACTCATATTACGAAGCTCTAGTTATAGGTGGAAAATATTTTAATTTATTTTCAAGTTTAGCGTTCAATCGTTCTGTAAAAATCAGAGAACTATTCTAAAGGTACTTTTCTAATGTTTTCAATTTTAATTATTTTGCAATATTTTTAACATGATGTGTTTTCTGATATTTTATGATTGTCATGATGTATTACATGTTTCGTGAAATGGTTTTTGCAAAAATAATAAATTCAAAATAATATCGTAGATTAAATTCAGACAAATTCGGGAAATTATCTGCTAATTATTCAATAAGAGTTATCATGTGTTTATTTACAATGTGGATAAAGGTTAATTGGTAGTAGATTAGATGCTAAAAACAAGGATATTTAATTCTCTGATACTACATCAAGACCTAATAGGAAAGAAAATAATTAAGCAGATTGCTGAACATGGCTTGTACAATCATCAGCCTATTTTTTCACCACCCACTATATACGGTAGTTCAGTAGAATTACGGTTCCTCATTAAAGAACTATAATATACGTGACTCGACTTAGTCTATTGTTGCCTGCCCGTTATATAGGGTCAAGTATCGCATCATTTTAATTTTTCTCTGACGTTCTTTCAAGTACGCTATAACACTGCTTTATCGGTAATGACGAAAATCAAGTTATTAAACCAACGAATATTTGTGCTAAGCAAATTCAATACTCCTCAAAATTCTCTTCATAAATCATCATCAAAATCTTTAGTTCTCAGAATCCGATCGCACTTCGGTCGTTTTCTTTCAAATCAACGTTACCAAATTCTGAGGTTATCAATTCACTCCTCTCTTCTATCTTATAGTTGTTTTTGGAAACTCTAATTTCTCTGGATATTGAATAATATGCAATTTATAATTTTAGCCTTTAATTTCATATCATAGGTAAAATTCATTGAGTTTCAATCGTTTTCACTTTATCGCAATTGCTTTAATTAATTATCATAGTAGCGACTCTCTATTTTTGTCCAGAATAACTAACCATCTCAAATTCGAAGCTCCAACAAGTGTATTTTTGGTTTAGTACTGTTTACATATCCTGATTATAGCAGAGCAGAGAAGTTTTGATACTTAACATTTGAGTTTATATTCTCTATACGAATAGGTTTTATTCACTCCATCGTTATATGTTGTTGATATTGTTCTATCTTAGAAATCCTTTTTTATTTAGCTTAAACAGCATTAGATAATGTTGAATCACTATTTCATTTATTCAGATTATCATGGACCGAATTTGCAAGTTTTCGAGGCTCCTTATAAATTCTTGTATTAATTGAACTCTCGGACTACAGATAATGTAGGGTGATTGTGCTAGGTTTTTGCTATTATTAGAACTACACGTTTTCTCTCTTATAAGTACGGATTTGCTAAGGTACTATGCACCATTCTCCTAAGTAAATTTAGATGCTTATGTGTGTTGTTATTCCAAATGATTTGATTGAATGGTAATATACAATGAGATACTGTGGGTGAGTGCTGTTCAAGGCAGCTATTTCAAACATGCGATTGTACTTGGGTCAATTCGTACTTTTCGCTTACCATGTCCCGGGTAAATCCTGATTATGTGTTTGTAATGATCAGACTCAGTTGTGTCATTTAATATGAGCACTATATGTGTTAGATCGTGCTCGCGTAATATCTTGTGCATTTTGTGTAAGGTTGCTTAGTTCCCATATCGACAAACACATACCCCAACGCACTCATGTGCCAGATCAGTGGCTGAATGCCCACGAAATGAATCGCGTAGGACTAGGCCCAATAAGGCATGCCTTAATAAGCCTCGTAGGAAAATTGGTATGTATGTCCTTCTGAAGCGCTCGTCTTAGAAGCCTACTACGAGCTGACTTGGCTTTACTGGAAGAATTTTCATTATAGCAACAGATTGCGTGTACGGACGATTGTAGTATAGGCATAGTGTGCAATGAGTAGGTGAATAGCTTGATAGTATACTAAGCATCACACGTTCATATGATGATAGCCTATTCGTCTTGTTGCAATTAGGTATGTATTGCAATCTAGTAATGTGAATCCAGCCGTTATGATACGGTTTCCTCAATTAACGCATTGGACTCCTAAGTCGCTCGTGTAGAGTGGTGACAATTGTCAATGTTGATGTGTTAATTGTTTTGGCTTTAAGTGTGTTTGTGCAATGAATGTTGTATATACAGATGTTTGTGTGTGTATCGCATATGTGCTAAATTGGTAATAGAAAGATATTATTTTCTGGCTGATAGTGTTAATTGTCGTAATTAGACATGAATGGTGTAATGCAAAGGTTTTCTGTCTTTATAAGCATTATAGTGACCAAAACCCGGATTGAAATATGTCCTATTATGTAATAAAGGACTGTTTATAAAATGAAGTCGCTCGTATTTCAGCCCCTCGATTTCTGTAGAAACTCGCCTATTCTGGTGTATGATGAGATATTTTAGTCTTGTTTGTGCGGTAGTTGTTATGATATCGGGTGGTTGGAGCACCCTTATGCTTAATGCCAGGACAGATTGTGGCGATGAGGATAGTTGGCTAGAAAACAGATTTTGAGGATTTGTATCATTGGACATAATATGATTTAAGTTGTGTGTTAGCGAAGATATATGTCGATAAGCAAGCTTTATGTATAGGTATTCACTTCATGTGCGTTCTCTAGTCTTATATACGGTAACCTTGATATTGGCGTTTTGATGGTTAATGTGGTTGTAGTAGGATCAAAAATGTGATAGGTGATTGCTTGGTGGATGGTTGTATCTATGAAAACTCGCCGAGAAACGGAATGACGCCTGTGAAGAAATTTGGTCATTGCTAATGTGAGAGTGCAGAGCAACGTGTGAGCAGATTGTCGATATTATAGATTCATTTGACGGTGGAAATGTCATTGAGAGATCTTCTGCGATGTGATGTACCCTAGAGGTATGTAGTGACGAAGTATCTTCACGGCTGTAGTGTAGAGAAGTAGCTATGGGTTCGAGCAACAAAAGAAAGGCTTAGAATTTGATGTAGAATGAAAAGTGTGCTGAATGGCACATTTAATTTAGTTGTTAGTATAATGTGTTTTTGGTGTTCAATACATTTTATATGTATCGAGGCTATGCCATGAAATTTTATTACAACATTAAAGGGAAGTCAAAAATATCTAGGATAAGTAGACTTCAAGCAATAATTTTATTGGTTATGGGTCGAAATACCTCTTACGAGGAATGTTCAATGTTCCTTTTGCATATTTAGTTGAGCGTTGTAGTGTCATTTCTTGTGATTGTGACAAGGGCCTCGTTGAATAGGGCTTGTGGAGTATGTGAGCTGGTTAAATAAGAAAGAAGAAGGCTATTATTAGTTGCATTCAATGTTAGGTCCTCCCATGGATCGATAGAGTGTGCTGTTTTTACCAGATTAATTTTTGCTCATTTGAAATTTGTTCTTAAAACTCGTTTTTTATTGATAGTTGAATTTCGCGTTTTATTGAATATTTTAGAATTTGATTTTCTTCTTATATTTTTTTTTATGGCATTTTAATTGATTTTTGACGAGTCGTTCAAATCACTGCATCGCTTGCATTTCCTAAGGTTTATTGTGTACCTCTCGATGTAAGTTAGCTCGATGAAGTAGAGAAAAAATTAGGTTATATGGCTTAAGTGAGTCTTGCCAATGGATTGAGAATGATTGGTTGGTTGTGTTGAAATAATAATTCTCACATGAGAAAAGTATAAGGTTTTTGTGGAAGTTGGATTAGATGTCTCTTTAAGCTCTAATGACTCTCATTATTGTTTGAGTTTCTGAATGGGATCACCTCTTCGTAGTTATTTTGTCCATTAAAGTATTTGATCTAAATCATAAGGTAGTAGTGGTGTATTACGGGAAACGTATTGAAAAAAGTGACACTTTTTTGACTCGAATTTACTTCTAAAATGTAGCAATACTGAGTCACGTGTGAGGTGACTATCTAATTAGTTAGATTATAAATTTTTGCTGTGCTTAGAGTTCTTAAATTAAAACATTATATGTAAGTCGAAATATGTCATAATAGTACTGACATAACCTGGTGCTATGATCGAGGTTGGCGATAGAGTCACTCCGGTCGCCCATCTCACAAGAGACACTGAATCCGAATCATTTCTTTTTTCATTTCATTGGCTAGTCTACCTTTATAGTTTATAGCATTCGTCTCTAATGCATTCCAATGTCAATTATACCTTGATGAATAAGTAGGGAGCCTTGATAACTTTTATGAATGAGATCTTGTACGTGTTGGCTGAAAGGTCCCAAACGAGATTGCCATTGATTGACCTCGTTCTTCATGCTCGAAGCGAAAACAGACTGGGTGCACCCGCAACATGATATCTTTCGGATCGATCCTAGCACTCTCAGGTGCGTATTCGATCACAGCTCCCTCATCTGTGTAATCTCGTTGCATAGGAAGGTAGCTCGCTCTCTGGGAAAAAATTCTTGGGTCTGGAATGTTACCCTTATTCTGTCGTATGATGATAGTGTTGGCTGATGATCTATCTCCCAGAAGATAACCGATTTATTTCTCAGAGTAGAGGAACAACCTTTTCTTGCATCTGTCGCTCCAAAGGAGGGAAGATGAGCCAATGGTGAAAGGGTAAGTGTCATTCTTTTGGTGACATGGTTATCTGTCTGGTTATGCGCCGTTGAGATGGAACGGAGGTATCGGTTGGTTTAATTGTATGTCTTCGGCTGAAAAGTCTTGGTAACGTTTAGTCTTTGAGATAAGATCTGCTGGATGTTCATTTATTGTATGCTAGCAGATCTCGTGAAATTTTGACGGTTCTGTAAATAATTTTATGTGATTGTTGTCTTTTCAATAGCTTGCCAAGAAGATCTAGAGGTTCATTCCATGTTTATATGATTTTTAAGTTTTGAAGTGCTTATCATGGAGTCAGTGCATCTTGACATCTTAGTTAAGCTCTCATAAGTATTTGGATCTCTTTCTATTGGACAAGGCCATTTTGCCTGTAGTTAACGGTGATGGGCTGTGGTGTTGATTGGGACAGTTTGCGTTTGAACCGGAGGATTATACGGTCCGACTCTACCTTTCCAAATATGGACTTCTAACTTCTGATATTTAGATAGGTGCTCTATGGGCTTTGCTAGGTATAGAGGATAAGTTGGACTTGGCTCAAATTAGACATTTTGGTTAGGAGTCGGAAGGTGCTAATTTTCCTGCTATAACTTCCACCTGTTTGCTGTAGAAAGAATTAGATCTCCTTGTTACTTGAGTTGTACATCTTGGTGTTTCTAGTGATAATCTGAGAAAATGTCCGATGATACGTGTCCTAATTTCTACATGGGTTGATCACTCGCCTTTGGATCTGAACATGTTAGTAGTAGTTGTGGAAGTGGTTTTTAGTGTAATTGGCAATCTGCTATTTCAACTTTTTAGGTGCGAATTAATATTTTGTAAATTAATAGATTACTTGATATGTTGTTTTTTGGGAATCGAATTTGGTTTTTAGTGCGAATTGGACATAGGTAATGCTCAGCGAGACTCGTGCGAACTTATGTTTCTTGATATGTCCTAATTTAAGACGTGGTGCTTTGATAGAATGAATCGATTTATCTTGAGTATTGTATTTTGGATAGTTAGGTGTTTGCATTGCTATTATGAATAATGTAAGGAATATACCGTCGCGTTCCTCGCCTGGCTCAGAATTTGGTCGGTTTTCTGACCTAGTGCATACAATGAAGAACTAAACAGTATTGTTGTGTCTTGTCGATCTGATGTTAAGTTCATTCGAGTGTAACGTGACATTAGTGATATTGTATTGATACTCGCTGAAGGATCTCATATTTAGTTAATACTCTCTGGTTTTTTCATTATAGCCATTAATGTTCAAGTGAATAACAATACCATGAACTCATGTGTGATGCAAGGAAAGCAAACATCTGATAATGGGCGACGTTGATACTCGCTTATTTTCTGTCGTTAATACAGATTGCGTTACATAAATCTCATCTTGTCTTTTTAAATGTTAATAAGAATGAACGTTAGCATAATATTTCTTGAGAGACCGAAACGCTATAGTTTTGTATGTTTTAGATTGGCTAGTTATTATGTAATGGTTGTGTATATGGCTTTTCGTCCTTTTTTTTATAGACCTTTACCTCCTCCCTATCGTTCTTTATCGATGCCATTGTCCCCTCCACACAAATGGAGGTATGTGGCCCTAGATAATTACTCTCACGCCTCTGGATATCTCATTTTCATGAAACCATCTCCTCTATGTGGTAGAAATCAAAATCTCTTTATGTGTGCAATCCGAGTAATGTAACCATTACAAGGTGCGATGATGAATGTTTTTTGATTTTGAGGCATTCGGGGAAATAGGCTCTATCTTGGTGAGTTATCATGCGAGCTATTTATGTCACGCATCCTAGATAGATTTGTTATTCGTTAATGATTGAATAACTTTGATGGGTGATAGTAATTGGTTTGTCATTGATTGGATAAATTGGATATCTTTGCGAGATAAATCGTCAAATAGAGAATTTGTCGCATTTTCGGGATGGCACCCTAAAATTTAACAGGGATCTCCTTTTAAACGGATCTTAACGGATTCTACGAGTGGATACATTACAAGAATTTTGTCAAATAAGCCTGTATTCTGATTTATTTGCCAATACAACATTTAATGATTTAAATTCTACAGACCTTTAATAAGTAGTTGTTCTTTTGAATGGGTGCGGAAACTTAGAGAAAATTTTGTAGCCTATGTCGTACTTAAATGTGAAAAATACTAAACAAAGGAGTGGTCTTGTACTCTCGACCAAAACTAATAGTTTTTTTCTTAATTACTTGAAATTGATTTTAGTTTGCCCTTTGAGGATAGTTATTTTAATTAGTGGAAATAGACTAATGAATAGGCTAGTTTTCCTTCTTTCTAGTGATGAGGATTGGGGGATGGCTTTACTTCAATATATTTGCATAGTGGAGTATTTTATAAGGACTAAATATTATCTCAATAAGAAATCCATATCGGACCAACTGTTGTTTAGTAAACTGCCTATAAGAAATGAGATAATGGCATCTTTGTGTGGTTCGAGATGTGACGCTGCCGCCTTGAGCTCATTGATGAGAATTTGTAGATATTTAGGAAATGGCTCATAAAAGGTGGATTGTCGGAGGAACGGGTGCTTTTTTGACTAGAAGTAACCTCGTGTTGCATGTGGACACAATTAACATATCGGGATGTGTGCTTTTTATGCGTGTTGCCTATCAGACTTAGCCGCACTAGCAAACGCCAAAACAAGTGGTGTGATGAGTGTGGTCTCGTTACTATTTGTGGGGGCAATTTGATTAAGAATAATGTGTGTTTGTATGATGAAATTCGTGAAGAGTTAAAGAGAGGGTATATCCGCTCCACGTTAGCACTCCTTTTGTTTGTATGAGTAGGTTTTATTCTACGGAACGCCTGAAAAAGTAACGAATGAATTAAGGATGACCAAAAAAAATAACCATAGGCTCCTCACCGTCACTTTATGAAAGCAAGTGGGGTGATTATCAAGAGTGAAGTGGTGTGGTTCGGTGGACAATGGTTGAGAAGTCTTAGATCTGTAATCCTAATTGCCCCGCAAGTGCGTCCTCTACAACTCTAGAGTCTGATATGCACAATATCCATTCATTCACGAATGTATTGGAATGTGTTTCAAGCAACGTTAAACGTTTATCGCTCACTTTTTGAAGAGCGAAGAGTAACCCACGATGGTGAAATTTACATTGATTGAATACGTGTATGTATTCTTATTACTTTGTACAAATAACTTACAATGTAGATGCCTAGAAAGCTGCTGACCCACTTTTTGTAGTGTACACGTCGGAATGATTGCAAACGTGCCTTAAAATAAGAAGTGTCGTAGATTAATGATTCTGTAAATTATTAAGCTGTTATTCACATATTCCTGAGGTCTTGTGATCTTTAAGGCAAGTTGAACAATATATACACAAATATATATACAAACAATGAACAATCCATGTGAAGTATAGATATATTGACGTCTCATGTAAGGAGCTCATACAATTTTTTGCAATTTCCTCTTCATTCGGTGATCGGAAAGTAATGGTCCTAACTTCATTCTATATCTGCTTAATTCTGCAGAAATAAAAGAGTCAGATAGGGGTAGCTTTGTAAAAATGACAATATAACGCCGTTTAATCCTTTTCCGTGCCTTTCAAAATCGCTCTACAAGAGTATACAGAAAACAATCGTTAGTGTGCATGATTATAAAACGAGTCAATGTTGCTGCTCTAGAATCCTTCTGGCCATTCGAATATGAGTGTGTAATAATAAGAATAAGTAGAATAATTTAGTTTGAAATGATAATTAAGGAAACGAAGAATGAAAAGAATGAAATATCCCAAATTATATTAACCATGTTGTAGCAGCATCCTGAACGCTTAAGAAAACACACATAGTTACATGATCAAACTTGTGAATTAAAAGTATGTATTCTATGGTCATTATACATTGTTTTAATATTGACATATAAACTTGCATTAACTGAGTTAGGATTATAGTGTTCAAATGTATAAAGAAAAATGGATAGACTTCGATGATATTGAGTGAGTAGATCTATTAGATACACACTCATTATGTCTCGGTCGTTTGATTAGTAATTCTGTAAGAGTGAAATAATCGACTGCTTTATTACGTTAAAACGAAGTGTACATCATGATTTTAGAGTGTTTTAAGAGAAAGTAAGCAGGTAGATGGAGAGGAGTACTAGATATGCCTAAGAGCAAAACTCGTAGTCATTAATGCTGTAATGTTGCTGAAAGTTGAATGACTGTACTCGGTTAATCTGATGTCAAGGCAAGTGGAGTATTATAGGCACGAGGCTCAAAATAACTGTAATGTAAATAGCACAACTCTCTGACCTGCTTATTATTATAAACTTGTCTTGATATTTTGGTGATTTGATGCGTTCTATACGGCCACTCACTCAATGGTTGAGCTGTTATTATATTCTCACTTCATCGTTATTATTAACGGCTTGTTTGCAAGTACTCATGAGAGTGATTTTTTGGCAATTTGATGCTGGCGTTAGGTTAGTATTACGCAGAGACAAATTAATGTGAGCGGTAATAATTCACGTCCGCTGATGGAATAGATCTTAGCTGTATGGATACGTACTTCGTATGCATTTGCTTTATCTAATATTTGTCTCTAATAAATCTGCTCTATTACTTTATGGTTTCCATACCGACTTTTTATCCAGTGAGTATTTCCTCTAGTGAGTTTCGCACCATTCTGCACTTCTAGACTACCCTTTTGCTAATCCATAGCAATGGGAAGTTCTTGAATTTTGTCTGAGGAAGGTTCCAGCATTTTACCGAGTGAGGTTACTCTCCTAATTATGTATTCTATGATCCATGGTATCTGCGTATTTCTAGCGTATATTAGAACATCTGCATAACACTGTCATAGGAAACATCATAGTAAATTTCAAAGAAACTAATATTAGTTTTTCAAAAATACTGGCGTGAATATCAAGAAAAATAAGTGTGTATCGGAAACATGCATCAGATCAAATAAAAGTCATAAGTGACTGAGAATCTCTTTGGCCAAGTGGTAATATCTAAAGGTACAACTATATGTTCTTTCTGGAGATTTCTACAACCGGTTTGGCAAAATGAGTTTCCTCCTAATTACAGTTGTACGACTGAGACGAATCCTCGATCTAATTTATTGAATATATTGATCATGTCCATTCATCATTTTCTTGGCATTCCTTGCCGTTATTATTTTTTAAAGTTAACCTTCTTTGGATTTTTCTATGATTTTCTCCTATGGAGTTTGCAAAATGTCCAATCGCAGAATAGGCAGATAAACCAATGCCCGGAGACTGGAGTAATTAGAAACATCATCCAGTACTGTATATTATTACCACTATCTTTTTGTGGAGGTTCAAAGCACTCCTTCATAGATTATGTCTCGAAAACAATAGTAATCCGCGACTATTGCCGCTTGGAGGGACAAGGGTCTTAGTGGCGTCGAGGTATGTTTCTTCACGGCAAGGATTAACTAACACTTTGGGCGGGATACACCAATTTCAAGGTGATCCCTCGATAACAGAAAGCCAAACCTTGGATTTAATGAATTCTTGAGCGTCTGAAGAGAACGAGTGAGTCTCTAAGAGAAGGTTTCAAAGTATTCGATTTCGGTGGAGCGGAGAGCAACTCAAGACGTTCATACGACATGATGAATGTTACCCTTTACATGGCACGCATTCACTAGCTCGGTACTGCAAAACAAATGTTAGTTTTACTTGTTAACCGGCGCCCCATGCTCAGCGGTGTGATACGCCCTGTGCGTGAATTATGCGCCTATTGGATGCCTCGGGTTTTGGATGTTCTCCTTACCTGGGTTCTCTGACCTGCATTTTCTAGGTGGAGTTCGTAGAGTTTGTGATGTGTGTTACGCGGAATTTCTGACTATACCGCTCCATTGCTGCTATTTACGCAGCATCAAATGCCAAAATCTTCTTGGAGTTATTGCAGTTATACGCTGAAGTTTGGCAGTGGTATATTACCTCCCTGTTGCGCGGGAAGAAAATGGATCACCATCACCATGAACGAGCATTGCTCGACAGTCCTAAATTCTATAGCTGGGAGGTAGAAAGTTTTTCCAAAGATCCCGGGTATAGGAATGAATGCTGACGGAACTTCTGTCACTTGAGTACGGTAGGAGGATTTCTCCAAAGACCCGAAAGTGATATATCTTCGTGTCTCTGGTCTTGATGTTTGCTCTAATGCGATTGTAGCGGAGAAACTAAACGTGGCCGAACGATGCTTCTGTGCGGTGTGTGGATTTTCTGGTTAGCCGGGAGAAATCGTATGAACCATAGATCTGCTCTTGTGCTGATATATTTCAATTTGTGCGCTGCGGGCAGGCAGTTATTTATTAGTCCGGACGCATGTTGTTTGCTTGGAGTCTTCTATGGATCGGGACGGAAGACAATCCTTTAACTCCGAACAGTTTGCTTATCTGATGCCGGTTTTCGTCAGCCTAACGGTTAGCAGGAAGCAATCGTCAAATCAGAAAGTGATGTTTTTCCGACAGTTTCAGGTGCTAGTACTGCGTGCATCGAATCACGTTACGTGCGCCGTCTACCTCCTCAAAGGTTCTAAGTCGCTCGGTTATTTATCGACATTGTAGCGAGATACGACATTCGTAGACCCGAAGTGTGATATATGGATTATACTGGTGCGGTAGCGGAAATTTCTCATATTACTCCGAAGGCTCCGTATCCACCCGGTATGCTGTAGATGTGAGAAAGCCCCACTTTGACTGAGTCGCTGAAGAGACGAAAATTCTAAGATTGATAAGTCAAAGCTATCTATTCTGATTATGGGATCGCGAAACGATAATGCAATTCCGTCGAAGACGCTCGTTGCTCAGGAAACCTTCCCTACGGCTTGACCTTGCTTTTCGGAATTAAGATAACTGTATGCACGATAAGTAGGTGTCGATATTGTTGTTTGTTCTCATGGTCAATAATTGCAGAGGTACAGATGGGCCCTAGCTCGTTTGAGGGTGGTGTCAATGTGCAAATAGTCAGTATCCGTGCAACGGTAGTATACGTGATTTGCCTGCCATGATGTCTCTATGCTTGTTGATATTTAATGTATGAAAACTCTAAATGCGCAATTGTATGATCTTGTGAGAATGTTTGCAATGGCTAGTCTATTGTGTTTAATGCTGAACGGAATACTCATTATAAAGGACTGATCTCAATGTTGTCAAAATGTAATGTACTTCACTAGTTGTAATACGTTGTCACTTATGTAGGATAGATTGCTATGTTTGGAGTTGCTGGGTATGTGCAGCCGTCTCAATTTGTCGCCTGCTTTATTTCTGCAATTGTGTTCTCACCAGGCGTTTAGTGGGTTATTGGTGCTTGTTGATTTCAGTCTGCCATTGTTTGCATGCCCTCCTCTAGCATCCGTACTGTGCCTGTGTTGTCGTGTTGTGTGGTGAATGGCTTTAATCTGCTGGTGTTTGATATATAGCTCGTTTTTGGAGTATACTTCCGGATATAGTGGCGTGAAGTTGTACGTTCCCTGCCACAAATATTTCTTGTGATCGTGATAGTCTATTCAAGGGCAATAGGAGTCTCGATTGTTAAGGAAGTTGCGCATTGTGTTTTTTATAATGATGGATATGATGCTAATGGGTAGACTTACGTATTGTTTGTCTTCTTATGTCTCTATAGTTGTGGTGTAATGGTAAGTGAATGGGGATGTGACTGTTTTGATTTGCTACATATCGTAACTTGAGCTGAATGCTGCATAGGATGTGATGAAGCCGGATCAATTTGCAGAGTAGAGCAGAAGTGACTCGCTAGCAATGCGATTCGTGCTTTTTGAGGAGAATCGTCATTCGATTTTTGACATGCTGCAAGTGATAGAACCTTATAAGACTGTGAGTTGAGATGTATGTATCCTTACGTTGTATACAGTGTATGATGATGTATGAGATGTGTTGGGCCTAGAGGATTACATAAGATAAAGACAGGCTCTCTTAAAATGTGGTGAGAAAAATAAGGTAAGAGTGAATGGGGAATTGGATGTGTGTTCGGACTATGTATCGACGTTGGTTCTTAGACTCGAGTTCCTATGTCGGAGTATGTCTCTTTACACTATGAACATTTGCGCTCTCTCTAGACTTAGGTGGAATTCTGAAATGCGTATTAAGACCTCCAGAAATGTTATTGAAATTAATCATGTGTGTGTCGGACCTCTCGAGGAAGTGGTTCATTCGCTACGATTAATCCTTTACTTAGATGAATTATGGTCAGCTATCCATTCATTAGTTCTCTTACTCGTTGATGAATTTATGGCGACCACTATTCCATAATTAAGTGCGATAGAGTGTGCTTTTTGGTGAATGGTTGTCAACTGGTACATTAGTAGCTATAAGATTTGAGTTTTGGTGAGGGGTGGTGAAAAAGCTCCATGTTGACTTGGACATAGTGTAGGATTATCCCCACAGGTTGATCGTAGTGATGCTTAATTGTTCGACATTTGTGCTTTTTTTGTTTTTGTAATTGGCTTTGAATCTTTTGGATTAGCAATGGACTTGTTGAAGAAACTTGATTTCGCATTTTGTGATGTGCCTGCATTGAACTTTTTGATTTTATCCCTTGTATTTATGCTTATATTTTGAGTGCGCCATTTTATTCTTTCTCTCTTTTTTATCGTTTCTCGCCACATGTACACTTTGCCGTAAATACGCACACTTTATGATGACGAAAGTTCTGTTGGGCGCACGCTACCATGTTGATATGATAATCTCATTTCCAATGTTAAATGTGATGTGAATAAAAAGATAAGCTGAATGATTAGTGTATTTATGACTCAAAGGCGTATGCAAGGGATTATTGATTTGAGTTGTGACAAAGGGATAACTCGAGAATTTGGCGAAGATAGGTTTTTTGTGGAGTTATGATAAAGAAAGGCCTCTTCTTGCAATGATCCGTTTGATCTTATATTGAGGTCGCATACATTATAATTTGATTCCTGAAAGTTAAGACAGACCACAACACTATATGGATGCTTAAAGAATAGAATGATTAAAAATATTATAGAAGGGGCTTATTTATTAACGAAATACTCCTTAAAAAACTTGGTGGTGACCATAGAGGTACAATTATAGTACGGAATGTTGATCTCTAAACCTAGTTCATGACATTAGCTCGAAACATATGTGCGAAATAGATTACAATGATACATGATGTCTAGGGAAGGACTCTCCGACTCGATCTGAAGTGTAAGACTCCAAAATTGTGACTCAGCGATTGATTTGAAGAAGGATACATTCTCTATGTCCACCGGTCCACATGTCAGATGAACCTGTTGTGCAAATAGTTCGCGTACTTTCAATGTGTACGCTGCGTTAGTACATGAGATGATCTTTGTTATGCTGGCTTTGGAGGTTAGAAATAAATGTCTTGATCATCACTTCGTTCAATGGCTGAGTAGGAATGCTGGACTAGGGTGGCAAGCAACTCTCTCGCCATGACTGAGTTTAGGGTATACAAGGATCAGATAGGATTTTCGTCTGATTCCGAAAACCCCTTTCCGTTCTCGTCTTGGTGAGATTCAGCATCTCGACATAAAGGATGTTGTGGTCTTGATGTTACCCTTGTATCTTGCCATGAACGCTGTGGAAATGATGTCTTCCCATGCTTTAGCTATGTGTCGAAGGGTGTTTCTCAGGAGAGTGCAAAAGATAACCAACCTCTCTCACCTAGAATATTCGGTTCCAAGGAAGGTGATTCAAAGGTACTGATTGGGTATGGACAGCAATGTGTGGCTGTAGATAGGGTGGTCAGAGGCCTACCCTTTTTAAGTCTTATTAGTTTTGATTCTTATCAGGTTCATAAACCCCTTGTATTCATAAATTTTTTTCGTGCGTATGCGTGCGCCATTCGTCAAGTCAGTCGGCATTTGAAATTATTGGGAGTTATTCGTTCTAATCCCTCTTCAGGCTGAGTAGTAATGCCGTTCGTCTTTTGTCTTGCAAGGTTGTGGAAGGGTGCGTTGCCGAGGAGGTTAGTGTATTCCTCTCCTGCTTAGCATCAGTTATACTGGTCGGCTGGACAACTTTTATCAGTGTTAGGATTTGCCCGTCTACAATTCAGTGTTTTCTGGTGCATTATTCTTGTCCAACTGGATTACCTGCTCCGTGAGAGGTCATAATCCTATCGTCTCATCGTGGTGAATCTTTTTACCTCTCAAGCATTGTGCTCGCACACAGTTGCTCTCAGGATCAAAAGTTCTATATGGCCCATGCTTATGCTTAGTGTGTAGTTTGGTGAAGTTGCTTCATATATGTTAAGTGTAGAGTGGTGTCCAGGTGAGTCGGTAATGCTATAGTTGTTGGTTAGGTATGGCTTAGGTTTGGAGCTTCGGGGCTGAGTGGGTTCGGGTGTCTTGTAGGACTGGTGCGATCGGAGTTGTGAACGACTGTCTCGTAGCGAATGTGTAGTGGCTTTGGTAACTTATTGTGCGATACTTCAGTGATGGGGGACTACAACTCTTTGGGTCGTCGCAAGAGGCGTTATGGGTGAACAGAGTGCTGTACCAACCTTTAATTGAATATTAGTAGCTCTCACTACAAATATAATAAATCTCCTTATGATGATACTCTATCCAATTTGATGTCTGGTGATTTGTAGAATTGAGTCAGTATGTTCTAGCATTATGCGATTGTCTTAATTCCATGGTCATTCTTTTCCTAGTATGTCATGATAGCATAGAGAGGTGGCATCGAGCGTCGCTTAGGCCTTGCCTGTTTGTTCGATTCATTCTTTTGTCTATTGTGCTTATTTTCTTAATATTGTTTCGTTTTGTTATTTTAAGATCTCTTTTTTGTGTAGATTATTATTTTAGTAAATATTTTTTTGTGTTATGATAATTTTATTTCGAAAGTAGCGCCAATGTCGGGTTGGGAATGCTGCATAAGTTGCTCTACTAGTATGTTAGCGGTCAGTCTTAGAATTGTACGGACATCTGTCGTTGCGGACTTGATAGTGTGCTAAGGTCCAGGATACCCTATTCATGTCGCGAGTCTATGTACAGTCCTTATGAGTGAGTAGCGCATACTGTTAGTTGTTCAAATGGAGTCTGTATGCACTACCGCTAGCTGATACAGCGGTTCTGAGACACCTAAATAGGTGAGGAGTAGGTGGACTCTATATAGTCAGGGTCAAGACTCTGACATAGGGTCAATGACTCTATTGTGGCTCTATAATCGTGGCGCATAAGTGCATTGATGAGCTGGACAAGATCCTAGTGGAGCGATATGGTCACAGGCTGGTGAACCAGGTAGAAGGTATCAATCTTCTTATATCTGTTCGCATGTATCCGGTGGGGGCTGAAGACATGCTGTATAATTGTTTGAACTATAGAGTCCAGATGGAGCCCTATTGTGGGATGTCGATCATCTACTACTCAAGTCTGTGTTGTGTATATACACGGTCTATAAGACACTGTACGCTAATTTGAGAGACTTAGTGGCATATGCCCTTAGGCCTACATCATGACTGCAATACTATTTTGTTTAATGGTATGTATTCTACGATCACTGTTTAGAATTTTTGCGGACTAAGTTACTTATAAATTAGATTTACTGTGTGAAAGCTTATTTAAAAGTATTTCTTCTCTTTTGCTCTTTGTTTGCTGATATTTTAAATTTGATCGTCCAGTGTCTATTTTGCAACTAGGTGTAAAGGGGTTCAGAGATCGCTGTATACTACTCACCCACGCCTGATCTAAAGAGAAGTATTGGGGAGCATAATGGGGCGTGTTATTATTCGACCACTTGATGCTCTAATTATAAGATGCCTTTTGTAGTCGCCACCAAATAGATCCCGCGGTTATGTCACCGATCGGTCTCCTAGTAACACGATGCTTCTTAACACAGGCTATGGCATGGATTATTGACTTGCTCTTATAGTTTTCCATATTGCGAGGCTACAGATTCACAAACACAATGCAAGCAACATATACAGATAATAAGTATCCTTCCCCTGCGTATGTAGTCTCGGGCACTAGAACAGGGCCCATATGAGACCAAGGAGATACCTAACCGCCCCGACGACACTCTTATCGAAAGGTCACATGCAAAATGCAAAATCCAAAAAATGTGTCCATGATGAATTATGTCCCACCTTTCAAGTCTGTCCACTTCACCTACGGGATTATCCCCAGTGAAGTCGCAAATTTCGTTAGTAGGACGTGGGACCGCGCCTCAGCGTGGTTTATGGCCCAATTTATAATTTAAAATATAGCGGTCTATTGGATGTTGATTTAGCGCGCGGCTTGGTACTACATCGAGGTGCTTTGTGGGCTTGAGCCACGGATCCCGCACGTGAGTGCGTTGGGGTAGTGTTTGTCGAGTAAGGGAATCGCCACCGTGCTATATAGGTTATTCACGACGCCCTAAACGTTGGTGCCAAACAATGGCCCACGTCCAATCAAGTAACAGTCGTGGGTTCGGGACATGGTACGAATCAGATCTGTAACCAATTCGCCCGCATGTACGCGCCTCTTATCTCGGTCTCATTGCAATTCCATTCATCACGATTATTGAATGCACAGAACTTACGTTTTTAGCACCTTAGAAGCGAGACTAACCCTACAAAATTACTATGAATGTGTTTACTATTATGCACAAGAGACTACCTAACCAGAATTTGTGACCACTTTGTATTAATCATGTTAAAACGGTGCCTAAAAACAGGTTGTCCTAGTTAATCTGATTTAAAGTGATTCACATAATTCCGGTCTTTTTAGCAAAATATATACAAAATATACAACAATGACAATATGAAGTATTATGAAGTATTGAACTTCAAGTATTGCAAATCATCTTACCCTAATCTGCAAACATAAAAAGTTAGTTTGTAATAAATAGGATAAAGAGCGAATCCTCCGCCTTGAATCGCTATACAAAGACAAAGAAACAATCGTTAGTTCATGATAAAACACAAGCGCAATGAATCCTTCGCCTTGAATTGCTATACAAGAATAAGGAATCGTTAGTATTGACAATGGATAATAATAATGAAATGAAATGAAAGAATGAAAACCAAAAAACCATGGAAACATTGAAAGCATTAAGAAACCCTACATATTTACATGAAACGATTTAAAAGTGAGTTTCTACATTGTTTTAATTGCATTAAAACTCATAACAATGGTTAGTCAAATAAAAGAAAGTGAGAGAGGATTATTGGTGAGTAATCTCAGAATTCAACCTTTGTTATCGCTTGTTGATTCGAAAGAGAATCGATGCTTTGAACTAAAACGAATGTGTATTGTGTTTAGAGTGTTTTAGAGAGAGAGAGAGAGAGAGAGTATGCCTGGGAATGTGCGTTGTGAAGGTGTGAAGTGAAAGTGTCTCGGACTGAGCAAGGCAAGGGAGTTTTATAGGCACGAGGCAAAACGAGGAAAGCAAACCCTGCGTATTACGCTGAGGATGAGCGTATATACGCTCATGGGGAGCGTATATACGCTCAACTTCAGCGTATATACGCTGCAATACTCCATGAAGATTTTGGCAATTTGATGCTGCGTATATACGCAGCAAATGAGCGTATATACGCTCCTGATCAGCGTATATACGCTCGATGATTTCGTATATATTTTCCAAAACCTCGAAATATTTCGATTCCTCCGATTTTATTCGTGATTTCCTTGATTCGACGCACCTAGAACACCCTTGCTCTCCAAGCAAGGAGTTCTAGAATGTTCTAGAAGGTTCCACGTATTTCGGAGTTTTTTCTAATTATTCATGTATTTTCTGTATTCTGCGTATTTGAACATTGCAAAATTCATAGAAAATCATAGAAAAATCAAAAATAATTTAAAATAACTGGCGGATTCAGAAAAATGTGAGGACATGAATCAAAATAAAAAGCATGAGAATCGCCAGTGTAACTTGTTTGAAAACCTTTGAAAACCTTTGAGAAAACCGAAAGAAAATATTTTTGCCTTGTATTTGACCTTTGCTCAATAGTTCCGAGTACGACCTCACGTATTTCCAATTTTGTGAGTTCAAAGCATTTTTCTGAGTCGAAACAAACGCGAGACGCGGTATGTTTCATCACGGATTACTCATTTGGGGAGACACATTTTCAGGTGTCTACAACAATTACAAGTTAAAAATTATAACTAAAGTAACACTACAACTTTTGAATCAAGTTCACAAGGAATTAATAAACATTACTATTGAGATACTACTAGTCTACATTTTCATAGCTACGTGGTAGTACTACTAATCTCATCCACTCATTAATATTCTCAACGTCCCCCTCACAGAACGTAGAATAAAAGAAACATTGAGTTTGTATATACTACTAATTATAAACCCGGTAACAATTAAATTTGAATAATTAAGTTTAAAATATTTATTGAATTAGTTATAGTATTGTATAGGTATTTACGCAGTAATCAATGATATTCATTCTGACTTGTTGCATCATATATACTTCATAATACCTTTACGGATAAGTTATAAAGTCATCGCAGACATTTTACTTCCATGTATTCTCAAATCTCATAAACACAACATAAATCTAATATAGTAATCCATTTCGAAGTTTATATTTGATAACTTTGAAGGCAAAAAAAATGTAAATTCTAGCCATATTATATTTCTACATCATCACAATTGTCCAACTTTTGCCCAAAACACGAATTAAGGCTCCACAGATCCGTTTAAGATCCGTAAGATCCGTCGGATATGGATATGGATCCTAAGATAAAATATCCGACAAATATGGATCGGATTTGGATCCAGTAGGATCCGATCCAGATCCRATCCGTTGCCATCACTAGTCAAGAACGATTACTAGGGCCCATATGTGGTTAAGTCTAAAAGGTACCACGCCTAAAATTAGAGCTTGGTCCAGATTTCACCTCTAACTTTAGAGACCGAATTTATTTCGGTCTGTATTACCGACCGAAATAACGGTCAGCGGTTATTATACAGTCAACGGTCGGTACCGATCGATATTTGCCGACTAAATTATTTTCGGTCGGTAAAATTGGCCAGCGAGCGGCTATTTCTTGTTGTGCATTTTGTAGGCGTGTGCCCTTATCGGGACTACGTCCTACGTCGAATTCTTTCGTGGGCTTGAGCCACAGAGCCCGCATGTGAGTGCATTGGGGTAGTGTTGTCGAGTGGGTGAATCGCCACCGTTCCTATATAGGTTAATCACGGATGCCCGAAACATTGGTGCCGAGTCAATGGCCCTACCGTCTAATCTAGTAATCAAGTCGTGGGTTTGGGGACCTGGTACGGAATGAATCTTTAAACCCAATCCGCCTGCATTTTGCGACCTCTACTCGGTCTCATTGTAATTTCTTTCAATTAAATCCATTGAATACACAACAACTTAGCTATTTTACCCTTAATTAGGAAGCGATGTAGCCTTAGAAATCTATTAAACGAGTGAGTTTCTATCATGCAAATATCACTACCTAGCCTAATTGTTTTGATAACTTCAAATTAACAAATTAATAAGGTGCTTATAATCTGTTTGTCCATGATTAATCTGAATTTAATGTGATTCAACAATTTCCGGTCTCGTTTAAGCAATCAAAAATTCTCATGCATAAACAATGCAAAAATACATGTGAGATGATGATTATTATAATAGAAAACTCAAATATATGAATCAAACTTACCTTGCTTCGCTATCAACTACAAAAGAAAACAAAGGTTAGTGTATCAAAGCTTTGCTTCCAATTGAATCACTTATAACAATAAAAGAAATTTTTAGCATTGACAATTATAATTAAACCAATTGCGATAAGGTGAAAACGATTGAAAATGAATGGATTTACATGATTCAAATTCAAAAGCAAATGTCTTATATTAATCAAAATAAATAATATAATGAGAAGAGAGAGTTTGATTGAATAGCCTCAGAATTTGTACATAAATTCGCAATGAAGCGACTCCGAAAGTAGCGACGAATTTGTGAACCTTGGATTTTGTGAGTGATTTGTGTTCAATGTGAGTAATTTGTGAGTTTTGGATTGCCTTAAGCACAAGAGAATTCGTTGATTGAATGTTGATTTTAGTTGATCTTCAAGCACTGAGAGCATGTATTTATAGGTGTATGGGAAAAGATAGGCAAAATACGAAATCAAGTATACGGATATAACTGTATATACGGTCATTAGGTCCGTATATACAGTCATCGCAACTATATATACGGTTGTAGCTGACGTGGCTTGCCAAGTCAGGGATCCGTGCTTAATTTTTGTTTTATCTATCTTTTTATTGGGGAATGAAATCCGTGTTTTCTCATCTAATTGCCATCTGAATTTAAAACATTTCGGATAATTCCTGAATTTTCTGAATTTATCTACGATTTTTTGAATTCAATTATTTTCGAAAATCCGCTTTATAAAACTTGTAAAATATCAGAAAATAAAAAAATCAAAAAAAATCTAAAAATACTAGTGAACTTAGAAAAATGATAAAAAAAATGAAAATTGGAAATTAGAAAAATAACCATGGAAAATATTCTAAAAAAATCATAAAAATAAAGAAAAAAAGCCTAAAACTAGAAAATAATTAAAAAAAATAAAATAAATTTTCGCCTATTATGGTGCTTTCGGGTATGATTTTAAATTCAACTTTAATTCGACTTGTACAAAAGAAGTTGGTTTATGGATTTTGTTGCAACTACCTAAAATCAAAGTCTATCTTCGAGATGTCGTACTTTTCATTATCGGCTATTAAATTTGGGGAGATATTTTAGGTTCTACAGAAGGCGTCATTTGGCCAAGTCTAGAGAGAAGCTTGTTCTCGTAAGTCGAAAGTCGAAGTATTCGATTCGAGATGGAGGATAGCTCAAGACGTTATGCAATCTCAAGTTCTTTTTTTCGCCGGTACCTTGCAAAACATGATTAGTTTTACTTGCTATCGCGCCCCAGCGGCTGATTCACTCGAAGCACTTGGATCTTGGGCAATCTTTCTCCTTACGACTGACCTTGGCTTTCTAGAGAAAAGATGTTGTAGTGCGTGAGTTCCTTTGAAGCGCCTCCTTCCTAAAAGCTTTCCTACAGCTGACCTTGGCTTTCTCAAGAAAAGTGATGTAAATGATGTATCATCTCCTTTGGTAAGTATAAACCTCCGAATGTCTCCCATGAAAAACAACTGCCGAGGTTCCTCCTCCTAAACCTCACACTATTTTCGGGGGATGATCCGCCAGGAAATCTGCTGAAGCTGAACTTTCATAGCCTTCTGAGGATGTATTTCAACTTGAACTGATACAAATGCATCTTCACTTACAAACCCTTCCTTTGAAAGAGGGTGATTCAAAAGGTGTTTCACACATCGGTTAGGGACATTAATTTCAATGGAAAAGGCATGAAATAATAGTTTGAGGTTAATGGAGAATAATAAAACTCAAACGCCATTTCTCAGCTTTAGTGTCTCTGGTTTCAACTCTTTGCAGATACTACGTCAGTAGAAAATCGCTTGTTATTGTCCTTGCTCATTTTCTGAGTTAAACATACTGGCGATAGAACATCGACGCTGACAATATAACCTCAATGCTTTCAATCTTGTTTTTAGAGGATTAAAAATGGTGCAATTGGCCAGTTTGGCTTAATTTGTTTAAATGCTTGCTAATGTTCATCATCCCATTTGAACTCACCTGCTTTCTTCAGTTTTATCAAAGGAGAGACAGCTTTTTTTTTCTCGCTAAATTTATATAAATCTTCGAGCATTATTTATCTGTGTAAGAAACCTTTGCAACTCACTTTTTGTCTCGAGGGGTTGTGGCTTCCAAGATAGCTTTTGCTTCTTCTGATATATTTTGATACCATTTTAATTTGTGCACTAGGAACCTGAGAAATATTGGCTTGAATTCGGGCACACTTCAATGGATTCATCTTGAGACTCAACTCTCTCATTCGTTCAAAGGCACAAATAAGATGCTCTTCATATTTTAATGCACTCCCTAATTTCACCAAAACATATCATCATGTAGATTTCCACGAAGTCCCCATCATCTCATCAAAGATAAGGTCATAGCACAGTTGGTAAGTTGCTCATGAGGCTCTTCAATCCGAGAGGCATTGAGACATACTGTAGAGTCCTATATACCTTGGGCATCTAAGTGTGCTTAGAAGTTAGAACGATCACCTTCTGCAATCTGATTTGGTGATATCCTCCAAACCATCTAGAGTGGATACAAGTTCATGTTTGGATGTAGCATCTATAAGCATGTTAGCCACGCATTAGGATATTAATCTTTAGGCAAGCACATTAATGTCTCGATAATCGATACAAATCCTAATCTTGCCATTTTTCTTGACAAGGAACAATATTGGCGATCCATTCAGCATAATGTTAATGCTGAATAACCCATCCTTCAAGGAGATTGCGATTTCATTTGATTTGGGAATCATCTGGCGCCAATGCCTTGCACTTTGCACTATTAGGGTGCACCTGGTTTGATTGGCAACTCGTGCTAGATTATTAAAGGATCAATCCCCGACATTTTGTGGATGTTCCAACAAAAACAGTTTGTATAAGTTTGGAGAACCTTGATGATGGACAACTTTTCCTCCTCAGTAACCTCCTACTGATTTAAGTACACCTAGGATTTTATGTCGTGCCAAGATTCACCTCTCAAGAGGGTCATGGCTTCCTGCCTAGTATCATCGCTCTTGGCCCAAACACTTCACCTCCTCTTCTCACTTAGAAACCCCACTTGAAGATATTTACAGCATCGTCATCCATGATTAAGTTCACCTGAGGACCATATTAAGCTATAATGAACTAGCATAAGATTGCGAAGAGCTCAAAGTGTACCAGATAGCAATTTTAATATTTTAACCATTCATTTCATTATAACATGTAAAAAAGTCTGATATTATTCATTCCGAGACAATTACATTAGGATAAGATAGCACTTTCCCCCTAATAGTGCTAAGTCATCATAATCTGCCCCCGTATATGCCCCTTGACATCATCTGGAATGGGATGGCTCCTTAAACTTGAACTCTCACTACAAGGGAAATTTCGGATGTTTTCGAATTTCATCATCTTCAGTAGCCTCTTCAAGCATCTGATTGTACTTGAATACATCACTCTGTTGTCGGTTGACTTTAATTTGAGAGCAATCCACTAATCAATAGGTAAGGTCTCATAAGTATCTGGAAATTCTGGTTATATCATCAAAATGAGCTCTACTACCGCAAACTACCTCGTATCATTCCATTCCATAGTATTATTTTCTGATGCAATGAGAAGGAATAGCAAGTCTGATTGCACATCATTCTTCTGACGATTAGCATTGCCAATTACCTTCCCTTTTTACTTAAGGAAGGTCTTGAACCAAGTCTTAGAAGTACCTAACTTGAGGCATACATGCATGTCAAACTCTATAACCTCCGACAATTCGCCATTGATACCATTTATGCTAATCCTAACACTAGAATAAAATCTGTCCTGTCGTTACCCAATTTTCTAAAAACTGACCAAGGCATCAAATTTATTGTAGCGCTAGTATCAATTAGCATTTTACCAAATTTGGTGCCATCTACATTGATCGTAACATAGAGAGGCTTACTATGTGAATTGTCACACTGAAATCTTTGATCAAGTGTTCCACAACTGACTGTTCTTGCTCTTTAGTTACYTTATCTATAGATGAYGCTAGACTAGACCCTTTATCCAACTTATTCAGCTCAGCTGAAATAGTAGAGGTCTTACGTGCAGCTTTGACTTGGTCTACTTCATCGGCCTATGAAGTGTCCCTCATCTTAGTTCCCCATGCTCTAAACATTGGGGGAAAAAATGACTACATTGCAAGCACAAAACTCATGGTCTCCCTCCGAACAATTTGTAAGAAAGTCGAGATCTAATTTAGACATCTCCAAATCCAAACCTTYTAGACCATATTCTACTAACTCCACATCAGAAGATTCCTTAGTCATTGAAGCATCTTCTGCAGAGCTTTCTGTCTTATGGCTGGCCAATTCTGCTTTAGTAGGATCCTCCATCAWGACTCTAACTATGAGATGATTCTGAATACTGAAAACYTGTAGTTCTTTGGACAATCCTTGAATTGTCTCTCTCTAAATGACTTCCATGCTGGAATGAGGCTTCGATAGAAAAGGTCTTTCACAAGGTCTCCCTCTCTAGTTTCCATCCAAATGAGGCTGAGTCTTTGGGGTATTCCCTTTCAACTTCTCTCTCTGAGCATGATCCAAATGAGGTTGGGCTACAGGAGTAATCTYCTTTAACTTCTGTATCTGGACATGGCCTAAGTGAGGCTGAGGTTCAAGGACATCCTCCTTTGACTTCTCTTTCTAGACCTGGCCCAAATGAGGCTCCTTCTTATGAATTTTGTTCCCTGAATTCTCTCTCCATCCCCTTTAATTCTTCAAATGARGCTCTTGAACAAGGATAACTTTAACCATTCCTTTTTGCAAAGCTTCTTCATCCACATGAACTACACTTGCTTGTAGTTGGCTGGTAGCTGCTTCTCTGATTAAGCTAACCTTTTTCCTAACTCTTCTCTTTTCTATAGGAAGAGTCAAATCATCTTCTTGTTTCTTTTCTTTGTTTAAGTTGTCACCCCTTTGCTTCACATCTGCCTCCTAAACACCCTTGTCTGAACTTGAGATTCTCTCAATCTTGCTCAAGACTAAAACAGTAGAAGGTATTCGAGGAAGAGTGACTGATCCCTTCCTCGTTCCTCTTTAAAGCTGAAACTTATGGTTTCCTCAGTCCTTACTAGCTTATAGTGTAAAATGTCAGCACAAGAAGGACACATAGAGAAACGTAATTTCTTCAAACCWTCCAYTGCCTTGGTTTGCAAAGGTAATTTCTAAATCACTTCCATATATGTTTAAGCTTTTTGGTTGCCATTCCCATCATGACTAGCATTAGCAGCAACATCGCCAGAMTGCACTTCATCTATTTAAGCCTTCTTTCCTCTAGGTTGGAAATTAGCAAGGTCCAACGCTTGATACTCTTGCTTTTAGATCAGCAAACCATTAGTCTTCATGTTTTTGTTGAAGAAGCCCTTGAACGCCTTACACTAATTGGTTGAATGTGCACCACTAAAATGCCACTTGCATACATTGAGGTTGTCATAATCTTNTACTGATTTAAGTACACCTAGGATTTTATGTCGTGCCAAGATTCACCTCCTCAAGAGGGTCATGGACTTCCTGCCTAGTATCATCGCTCTTGGCCCAAACACTCACCTCCTCTTCCTCACCTTAGAAACCCCACTTGAAGATATTACAGCATCGTCATCCATGATTAAGTTCACCTGAGGACCATATTAAGCATAATGACYAGCATAAAGATTGCGAAGAGCTAAAGCTGTACCAGATGCAATTTTAAATTTATAATCCATTAATTTCATATAACATGTAAAAAAGTCTAGATATTATTCATATCCGAGACTAATTACATAGGRTAAGATAGCACTTCTCCCCCTAATAGTGCTAAGTACATCATCAAATCTGCCCCCCGTATATGCCCCTTGGACATCATCTGGAATGGGATGGCTCCTTAAACTTGAACTTCTCACTACAAGGGAAATTTCGGATGTGTTTCGAATTTCATCATCTTCAGTAGCCTCTTCAAGGCATCTGATTGTACTTGAAATAACATTCACTCTTGTTGTCGGTTGACTTTTAAGTTTGAGAGCAATCCCCTCATCAATAGGTAAGGTCTTCATAAGTATCTTGGGAAATTCTGGGTTAGTATCAGTCAAATGAGCATCTACATACGCACAAACTACCTCGTATTCATTACCATTCCATAGTATTATTTTCTGATGCAATGYAGAAGGAATAGCATAGGTCTGATGCACCCATTGTCTTCTGAGAATTGCATTGCAATTACCTTCCACTTTTACTTTAAGGAAGGTTGACCAAGTCTTAGAAGTACCTACTTGGACATGCATGCATGTCAAACCTTCTATACTCTCCGACTTGCCATTGAATACCATTATGCTAATCCTAACACTAGAAAAATCTGTCCTGTCGTTACCCAATTTTCTAAAAACTGACCAAGGCRTCAAATTTATTGTAGCGCTAGTATCAATTAGCATTTTACCAAATTTGGTGCCATCTACATTGATCGTAACATAGAGAGGCTTACTATGTGAATTGTCACACTGAAATCTTTGATCAAGTGTTCCACAACTGACTGTTCTTGCTCTTTAGTTACYTTATCTATAGATGAYGCTAGACTAGACCCTTTATCCAACTTATTCAGCTCAGCTGAAATAGTAGAGGTCTTACGTGCAGCTTTGACTTGGTCTACTTCATCGGCCTATGAAGTGTCCCTCATCTTAGTTCCCCATGCTCTAAACATTGGGGGAAAAAATGACTACATTGCAAGCACAAAACTCATGGTCTCCCTCCGAACAATTTGTAAGAAAGTCGAGATCTAATTTAGACATCTCCAAATCCAAACCTTYTAGACCATATTCTACTAACTCCACATCAGAAGATTCCTTAGTCATTGAAGCATCTTCTGCAGAGCTTTCTGTCTTATGGCTGGCCAATTCTGCTTTAGTAGGATCCTCCATCAWGACTCTAACTATGAGATGATTCTGAATACTGAAAACYTGTAGTTCTTTGGACAATCCTTGAATTGTCTCTCTCTAAATGACTTCCATGCTGGAATGAGGCTTCGATAGAAAAGGTCTTTCACAAGGTCTCCCTCTCTAGTTTCCATCCAAATGAGGCTGAGTCTTTGGGGTATTCCCTTTCAACTTCTCTCTCTGAGCATGATCCAAATGAGGTTGGGCTACAGGAGTAATCTCTCAGGCTTTGTCCGTTATCCTTATTTTTTTGTGTATTTTTGTATTATCTATGGATGTATATTTAATGAATTATTCGGACAAATTTGTTCTTCATAAAGGATACGCAGAATACGCGAATACATGTAATAGAAGATAGAAGAAAATAACTCCGGAAGAATACGTTTGGAGAACACTATCTTAGGAAATTCTAGAGAACTCCTCTTGCTTGCGCACGTGAGCAGTTAAGGGGTGTTAGGTGGATTGAATCAAGAGGAATTTCGTAGACCGGGGAATAGTAAATAGGATAGCAGGAGGATTATCGAAGATTAGAAGTTGTGAGATGTGATTTGATTGGAGAAAAGAATATGAATACTCGGCAAATAATTTCGGTGACGCTCGTATATAGCTGATATGCTAGGTTAGAGAGTATAGTACAACTTGGCAATGCAACAGAGTGTCTAGCGTAATATTACGCGGGCAGCTGTGGGAGAGAAAATTGCAATTTCAAGATGGAGTATTTCATGCGATGCGTTTATTACTATGGGGACCTGAACGTTGAGCGTATATACGCTCCGCTGTGCCCATGAGCGTAGTTACTACGCTCATACCTCAGCTGTTGTAGTAAACGCAGGGTTGTAGCTGTTCTATTTTGTGTTGCTTTTTTGCCTTCGTGCTATAAATACTCCTTGCCTTGTCGTCCGAGACACCTTTCACTTCACACCTTACAACGCACATTTCCCTAGGCCATACTCTCTCCTCTCTCTCTCTCTCTCTAAAACCTCTAAACAGAAATACTGCGCATTACAGATTTGTTAGTTGTCGAGAGCAATCGATTCTCTGTATCGAATTCAAGCAAGCGCATAATGACAGCAGGTTAGTGAAATTCTGATGATTACTCACCAATAATCCTCTCTTTAACTGTTCTTTGATAGATGAACTGTACCTTTACCGCGAGCCAGGTGTTATGAGTTTCCTAATAGCAATTAAACAATGTAGATACAGAACACATCTTTTCATCGTTCATGTAAGTTGCATTGGGGTGATTCTTAATGCTTTCAGAGAAGAAGTGTCCAATGTGGATTTTCTGAGATCTATTCATTCTTTTCATTTGTACCTATTCTTATTCTTTCTCTCACTCCATTGTCAATACTACAGATTTACTCTTATTTTGTATTAGCAATTCAAGGTGCGGAAAGGATTCAATTAGACGCAGATCATCGAAGAGTGTCTGGTGTTAGGTTGTAGTCCATGGAGAAGATATGGAGCTCAAATAGAGTGATTGTTTTGCTATTGTCTGGTTGTCTAAGGTAGCCGATTTCAAAGAGCGAGGAGGATTCGCTTGATTTTCTTTTCAATTTTTAAAACTAACCTTTGTTTAATTTCAGATTAAGGGTAAGATGAGTTTGGCAATATACTTTGAGTTCATATACTTCATAATACGTAACGCTCATATTGTAATTGGCAGTTCGTATTATTTTATGTATACTAATTTTGCATAAACATATAGGCATAAACAGTAAGAAGTGTGATAGGAAATGATGTGATTGCACTTAGAAAATGACAGAATTTAGCGATTCGGATATAAGGACACTCTGTTTTTTATTGCTGCACCGCTCTTTATTGAAGTCATGAGTAAGTACAAAGTGGTAAGTCATAGTCTGAAGGTTTAGGTTGGTAGTTTCCTCGATTTTGATGCTACTAATATGTTACATCTAAGCATTTATCGTGCTTGTTTCTATGATAGTACTTAGATCTATGGTGTAGGGTTGGGTGTTTATGAGTTAGGTTCGCTTCTAGGTGCTAAAAACGTAAGTCTGGTGCATTCAAGATAATCGAGATGAGATTTGTTGACACTTTCGGTGGTCATCATGAGTCACCGAGTAGAGGCTCGTCTATCTATCTATTCTTAGTATGGCGCAGAATCTTCGTGGGTTATAAAGTAGTTCTGATTGTGGATACAGATTTGTTGCACGCTCCTGACATCAACGTGTGCGATAGGTCTAGACTTGGCTTTGATTGGACGTTGGGTGCCAGATAGTCTCGTTTGTTGTGCAATCCTGTGCAGAGATGAGCTGGTCTCTTAGAGGCGTCAGTGATTTTGCTAATAGCCATCCTATTATTAGGTTCGAGCTAGGCACATTGGAATATTTCTGCTTAAGTAACTTACGATTTTCAATATGGATAACTGATGAAACATTCGCGAGCTCCTAATCGCAACGCTGCTATAATCTACAAGTTGTTGGTCAGTATTCGATCGATGATCGTCGGCTGAAGGCACTACAGAGAAACAGCGCGCCCCGTCGATTGTGAAAGGACTTAGGCAGGTTGGGTCAGGGAAGTCAGTAACGAAGAAAGGCGCGCGCAGCCATTGGGCGGCTTACCTTGCAAATGTAGCTATCCAGCACCTCGGCTCGACGAGACGCTAAGGGGAGGTTCACCGCTTCGCCGGGTCGGCGGCTTCGTGAGCCTTTGTGGTTGTTTAGGCTCTTATCTTGTCACTAAACGTATTGACCCCATAAAGAACAATCATTCTACTAAAGGTTTGAATTTCACTTCAAGTATGTTTGTTCTTATAGTGGCAAAAATATGCAGAGAGAAGGATGAGGAGTAGATCTTATGTGCTAAGAAGAGGGAGTTTCACGACTCGGCGGAAGCCCGACGCTGCTTTAGGGATCCGTTTATCAGATCACGTAAGATCGTCGATATGGGATAGATGCGGTTCCTCAGAGGCATAAATCCGACAAATATGGGCGATGCTCGTCTGTATATTGCGCAGCTCCAGTGGGATGATGGGCCTGTCGGAGTCGGCCTCAGGACTCCGACCAGACGGCGTTTGGCGGCCCATCACCTAGTCAACACGCCTGATCGGAAGTTACTTACCCAGTGCCTGTCCATTCTCATAGTATTTAGAATTGTCGGTTTATGTGTCGGTACGAAGGTACAGGGCGCATCTCCAAGAGATGGGCGCATAATATGCTTGTGTGTCTTCGCGTCCCAGATTTACCTGCGCTCCGAAGAATGCTTGTAGAGAAGACTCTCCACATCGATTTCCGATAAACTAAATGTGGCAATTGTCATTGGAGTTCTGTCCACTCTAAAGCGTGGGCCAACGCTTGGCCCGTGCCACGTGTCCACGACCGACCCGAGCCTTGATATGAAACGGTCTAAATTCTCGAGTCTGAGCCAATAGGTTTGACTTGAAATTTTGAGGAGCATTTAACATAAGGATATGTAAATGACATTCTTGTAAGTTATCTAAGCTTTGGTAATTGAGTAGTATATATACTTATTAGGGAGAAAAACATTGTAGTAAGTAGTAATAGAAATTTAGACTTAGACATTACAATTTATTTACTTTTTTCAGATTTTAGCAATTTCCATTTTCAATTCTTCTTTTTCTTACTAATTTTGTGTGAATAGTTTGGCGAGAGAAAAATATGTCTGATATTGTTTTTGCTTTAGAATCTTCAATAATCAACCATTTTCTTAGCAAATCTTATATGCCTTCCATCCTATTGAGAGGCCGTAATTTCAATTTATTTTTGCTCCATTTGTTTGACTTACAGGATTATATTTCAATTACGTTTTCGGTGTGTGTTTTTTGATAACATTGGGCAGATTTGGCTCGTTTCTAGGTTGCGGTTTCTTAAGATTGGGTTGTCGTTTTGTGTTCGCTTGTTTGTTCGAATTTGCTTTGCTGTGCTGCCCTTTGTATCTGGTGGAGAATCAGAACGTCCTTATTTCTGTTCTCTTGAGTACAGTCGTATTCTTGCTGTCTCGTGTGTGTTCTTGGCTAAGCACTTTGAACAGAGACCTAATTTGTCTAGTGGAGCTGAGTGAGTTGTATTGGGGTTAGTCTGTTTTCGAAGATACGTGGTGATATTATTGGCTCCTTTCGCATTTTGTTGTTTCATGGAAATTTGCTTATGCTTTTTGGATACTTGTTTTGATGGTTTTTATGTCCGTCGTAATGCTCCGCAAATGCTTCAACTTAGAGGTAGGATGCTCCTACTGAGTAGGTGGTTTTCAACTTTGGCTTAACAATGCTAGAGAAGTCCCCGTGTTAAGTATCTAACGTAATAAGTCGTGGGTTTTGGGACTGGTACGTATATAAGAGAAAGTTCTTTGAAAACGCACAATCACTCACAGAACACTGCTTTCTTTTATCGACCGAACACTCCTTGTCTACCTACTCGAATCATATTCATTGTTTAAAGTTTTTTTTCATGCCTTATTCTTTAAGTTTTCTGCATGAATGTATGAGCTACCACAACAACTTAGCTATTAAGTTAGCACTCTCTGGAGAGTAGAGAGGAAGAGCGATGTAAGCCCTTAGAAATAGATAGTTAAAATGACGAGTGGAAGTTTGTCTTCATGGAGAGAGAAGAATACTCACTTACTAAGCCGGTAATTGATTTCGGGAGAGATTCGCAAATTAGGACAATGAATAAGAAGGTGCGATTGAGAGAAGATGCATGAGTTGATGTCCAGAGAAGAGATGTAAAGTATGAGAAGATTTAATGTGGATAGTCGAAGGCAATTATTGTCCGGTCCGATCGTTTAGCAATGCAAAAATTCTGCAATGTAGAAACGATGGCAGAGAAAAGTAGACTGTTTGTTAGATGATGATTCTTGTGTATTCAACTTGTATATGGGCAAAAAGTCGAAAGTTATTGTGTATGGATGCGAATTATCGTTCCTTAGTGTGCGTGTCGTTTATTTGTGTTCAGAATCTATCAATTTAATCAAGAAAAACACATATAGTGTTCTAGTGGTTAGTCTTAAAGCGCTATTGCTTGCTCCAATTTGTCAACTTGTAGTAAGAGAACGTTAAAGGTTTTTTTTTGAAGCCAAAGTTCTTGTCAATTTATTGAATGTATAACGCTCCAATTGCGGATAGAGTTGTGGAAAACGATTGATAGAGAATGTGAAATCGTTGTTGGACATGATATGACAATATTCAAATATGCTACATGACTCTCATATTATGCTAGATAAAAATCTCAAATAAAATATCAGACAATTTATTAGACGACATGTAATGAGGTTAGAGAGATTGATTGTAGACTCATAGCCAATCTTTGGATTGCATGTAATACTATTATATAATTATATTCTGACAGATTGAGCGACTCCGAAGTGCGAACGGCTTAAGATTATTTGTTGCCATATTGGGATGTTTTTGTGGGATGTAGTGTAGTTTTGTGTTCTAATTATTTTGTTCGAAAGCCTTAGAAATTTGGTGAGTTTTTGGATTGTCATTATATTGCACTAAATGAGAATTCTACTTTGAGTCTTATTAGGTTGAATTCTTTAAAGAGCACTGCCGAAAGCATAAATGTATTTCTATTTATGGTGTTGTTTATAACACTTGAGCAAAAGCATAGGCAACAGATAGTAGTGTCGTAGATATTCTTGATATGTGTATGTAGCTCACGAGTCTAGGATATAAGCCTCGTTATTACTACGGGCATTGGAATGCGGATCCGTATACAAGATAACGTTCAATGTGACTTGCCACTGGCAACTAATAACTATGGTGTAGTGTTAGGCTGTTTAGTAAGACGTACGTTGTTCTTATGCAAGAATATTCAGGTGGAGTCGTTGCTTGATTAAGCTCTCTCTGTCCTTTGTGTATTAGTTTGATACTCTGTATTACCTTTTGGAGGGGGGAAGCTGTAGAAAGTGCCGCTCGTGTTTTCTCATCTACTGCCAGTCTTGTAATTTAAAACATATCTGTTGGGCAGGAAAGTCACTTCCTGAGATATTTTGCTCCTGAGGTTGTATCTGAATAGCGGCATGTAATTGTGTGAATTCAGACACTTAATTTTAATTAGTCGAAAGATTTCGGGGTTTATTTAAACTTGTAAATATTCTATAGTGCAATGAAAAATAACAAAATAACACCAAAACAAAAATACATAAAATAATACTAAGTGATGGTCTTAGAAAAATGGTATTTCAAACGAAATAGTGGAAATGGTAACATTGCGATATTAGTAAATATCACACTATTAGGTAAAATTTATTGTTACCTATTGAAAACCTGAAATATTAGAGATAAATATAAGGAAACAAAAAGCTAAAACTATGAAGAGAGTCTCCTTAAAGAAAGAATAGAAGAATTTAATGAGAGATTTTTGTGCGAATCATGTCTATTATTGTCGGCTTTCGGCGTAGATTTTGGAGAGAAGTTAAGCTATTAAATCTTGTAGGAGTGATTACATAAAGGGGGTGAGTTTCATTGGAAGACATTTTATGGTTTTCAGCAGAGACTACGCAATAAATCAATAAGTCTAATTTCGTAGTTTGTGTCTCGTCACTTTCATTATCTACCATAGGGGAACTCTTACTGCGATAAGTGTTTTTGGGGGAGCATACTCTATTTTTTAGTGTGTTCAATATATCAGGGAGCTCTGACCATTTTGGCGCTCAGTCAATAGAAACCGATAGTCTTTTATCTGTGGTCATTTCGAAGAAGTAGACTCGAAAAGTAACGAAGTTTCGTTCGAGCAGTGAGAGGATAACAGTTTGATAAGACGAACGTTATGCATCTCAGAAGTGGGTAGCAATTACTTTTTCGAGGCCGAGTAGCACCATGGAAAAGACAACTGTATTAGTCTTAATAGTTGTCTTGCTGATGAATTCTTACTCCGCCGCTACCATGCGGGCGAAAGGATTTCAATCTGGGGAAGTCTGGGAGTTAGGAAGAACCTGAGTGTGTGATAGAGAACACTCCTCTTCTCGCACTAACTGATGCTGGACTATGGACATTATTTAGAAGACAAAGATGAAGTTGAGAGGCCTTTGCCGCTGAGGTATCCTTAGTCAGTGTACGCCCTTTCCTTTCCTTAAAGAGCAATTTCCAGGGATACACGCTGAGCTTGATGATGCGTGCTTTTTCAGAGACGTGTGCATGTGAGTAATACAAATGGATAAGTAGTGGCAATTCATACGGATATATTGGATGTGAAGTATAGAGACAACCGAAACCATTTGTCGGGATGTGCTCTTGCAGAGTAGAAACAGATATCATATACCAATAAGTGACCAAAGGAAGGGTCTTCATCACTCACCTAGAGATTTCCATCAATCGTGGCTACTGGCTCTAATTTTTTCGGGGGGTACTGAAATATGCTTCCGTAAGCATGTGGGAGTAAATTTTTCTGCTGAGATCAATTCTAGCTCGTGAAAAGTTACATAAGGGCTCTCTGTACTTGTGAGGTGTATTGGAGCGGTCAAAACGCTCTTTGTAAACTGAGTACAAACTGAATGTGATGAGGCGTACAGTCAAATTTGAACGAGACGCAAATAATTGTCTCTGCATTTGACGAAAGGAGTGTGAGAAGAATACTTCAAGAAGCGTGTTGGTCTGAAACCAACCATCTGTTAGGAGGACATAAGATTAGAGATGTGTGACGAAAAAGCAAAGAGGACATGGGTACAAATAAATATGTTGACGAGTATGATAAAGACTGCGGAGAAAGGAATTGTAGATGAGAACGATCTTGGAATGGCAATTAAGTCATTGTATCACGAAACTCATAGCCAGTATTTCGTCAAGTCATTAGTAGTGTTCTGGTGATGGAACCGCTTTTGGCGGAGATACTAAGGGGTAGTGTAGAAAGCATCGGATGAGTTGTTATTGCTTTCCTGGTCTCCATTTTCTCACTTGAGTTAGCAGCCCTGGCGATAGTCAACCATGCCCAGAATCAAGACCGTACTTGAGAGACAAAATATTCAAATCTCAACGAGGCTAGATCAATCTTGTTTTCCATGAGGGGATTTTGATGAAATGGTGCAATAGCATTCTTCAATAGTTTGGACGACTTTTAATTTATTTGTCTAGATGTAGAAAATGCTGTGTGTGTCGATAAAGTTTTATCATTGAGAGATCAGATCTCTGCATAGTTTGTTTTCATCGTATTGTGTTTGAACACACTTACACTGCTTTTTCAGTTTATTTTCCTATGTATAAGGAGAGGAGAACACCGGTTGACTTGTGGTGGTTTATTTGCATCGTAGGGCTTTACAGTATTCTTATCACATTCTGAGCGCTTTTCTATCTGTGTAAGAAACCTTTGCAAACTCACTTTTTGTTCGAGCAAGGGGCCGAAGAGGTATTGTGCCTCTACGTCACATTGTAGTGGCTTTGTAGTAGCATTTTCTTCTGATAATATTTTTGAACCATTTTTAATTTTGTGACTAGCCGGTAATCTTGAGGACAGAAATATTATTGATGTCTTTTTTGACTATTTGTATGTTGGCTATCGACTTTGCAGTATGTGGACTTGAGTAATTCTTGAGAGGGCTCTAGAAATTCACCAACAGATCGAAGATAAGGGTACAGTGTCTCCAACACCGCACTTTCTTGGAGTTTTTGAGAGAGACCGTCGCAGTTACAAGAAGAGAAGAAGAAGAGGAAGGATGACATTCGCTTGAAGGCACTCCAGATTATTCTTAATGGCCTCTTGTGGAGCCTCTCCCTAATAATGTTTTCAACCAAAACATCATCTATGCTCATTTAGAAGCTGCATCGCCCGACGATCTCATCCAAAGACATAATACAGTGTTCATGAAGATAACGTTAGGGTAGAGTGTCTTGATGGCCTTTTGCTGCATTCACTTGTATTTGAAATGTGCTTGTCTACATGATCTAGATCTCGGAGGAGTTCACGCATTAGTACGACATAGAGTCGTAGAGATCTATAAGAGTTACTTTGGGCTCATTGCAAAGTGTGTTAAGTTGTGGTTAGTTGGTTAAATTGGAAGTTTGGAAAAGTACTAAGACATCTCGTGAAATCGTTTGCTGATTTTGGTGTGGAAAGTGTTATCACCGCTGATACAATCCACACTCTGTAGAGCTTTGAGATCACTAGTTCATGTTGGATTGTAGAGAAGCATGTTAGCCACACCGACATTATGTCGGTTCTCTCTTACAATCGTTGGTACGGCACAAGGATACTATGAATGTCGCTGAGGGTGAGATACACAGAATATCACTAGATCTTTGCCCATGTGAAATATTTCTATGACAATTGCCAAGAGAACAAAATATTGAGTTCCATGTCTAGCATATATTTTATGGCTGAATTGAATTCCCGACTCTTCCTCTTTAGGAGATTGTGTGTTTCGTTTATTTGGGGTGCCTTAGAAATATATTTTGTTGGGTAATCAATTCGTGTGTGGCTAATCAAGGCTTGATGAGCTGCTAGTGTGAAGACAATCTTGAGCGGAGTGAATGTGTGCGAGCACTGTGTGTGTGATTGGCAACTCGTGCTAGATTGTTAGAAAGGATATAATCAAGCGTTTTGGATCCATTTCGCAGCAGTATTAGCTTTCCTGGATATACTTGTGATGTTCCGTTTCCCTCCGTTGTGCGTTTTTAGCTAAGTAGAACGTTTCTAGTAGTGATATACATTTATCCAAAAGATCAAGTTATAAGTTGATGAAGAACAATACTTGGATAATGACATGATGACAACTTTCTTCTCTTCTTACAGTGGAGTATTGAACTACCTTACTCGCAGATTAAAGACACCTAGGATTTTAGAGGTCTGGTTTAAAAGTTGCAGAGTGATGACTCCTTTTCTTGCACGCTAAGACGGTTTGATGAGTCACTTTAATGGAAATCTTACTCCTGCCCGGGGTTAAGTATACAATTAAATTGTAAATGTTCATCTAGAAAGGACCGTCACAAGAAAAGTAGCACAACTGTTCTTAGACATACAACTTCCATGGAAATCACTCTTAATGCATATTAGAAAAACACCAATTTGAAGTGAAAATATTACAAGGGATCACGTCTACATGACAGCATAAAGATTTTAAGTTAACATCTGTAATGTTATTAGATTTAATACATAAGTGATTATATTAGAAGACGGTGGCTCATTGGAGAGGACAGAGGAGCGAATAGAAAAGGGCATGATAGCTGTGGTGCGTATCTGCTCGGCTAAGCTCTGAGAGAAATTTTTACAATTGTTTATGGATCGCGCATTGGTAATTTCACATAATAAAATGTAAAAAAGTCTACCGGACTAATTTGAGTTTCTATAGTGTCGCGGACAGAAACTGTTTTTTTAAATAAATTGGATACCAATTTGACAATGGTGTGGATGAAGTAAGTTATTGCGATTCTCTCACTCTGAGCCTTATTAAAGGGTAGCGCGGTACAAGAAGTGAAGGGTAATTCACATCATCTGCCCTACCAGAAGCCTCCACTCTGTTGGTTGATGATCTTGCTTTAGGGAATCGTTACATAATCCGCTGGTAAGCAAATGGGTCTAGAGATGTCGCTTAAAGCTTGGAACCTCGGTCTCACTCCATTACAGGGAATTTTCAGAGAATGTGAGATTTACGAATATATCGATGGATGCTTTCAGGTTTTAGCCTCTTTTACAAGAGCATCTCGGCATTGTAATTGAATAACATTCACCACTCTATGTTGTCTGTTGTGATCGTAGTTAGGATATTGAGGAGCCTTTATTCTCTCATACAAGCTTCAGGCGTAAGTCGCTCTTTCAGACCGAATGCTATTATCGAATTGATATGGGAAATTCCAGTAGAGTGTATGGAAATTCGAGTACGATACGAACATAGATCATCTACATACGCATGGAACAGGAAGTTTCTTGATCAATGGTATCTCACTCATTAATTCACATAGTGTTAATTTAAGAAATGAGTCATGATGCATATGCAACAGAAAAGTGATATAGGAATGTGACAGTGTATGTCGAAATGTGATCATACAAATGTTAGGTTTTTGTCGACGATTTTGAGGTGTTCTGAGTAAATATGGCTGATGTTGGCATTTGAAAATTACCCATTGTATTCGAATGTTTTGAACAGGTGTCTAAAGAGTACACGCGGATGCAAACAGACTAGGAGTATGATCTTAGAGTGCGGTACTATGGAACATTTGCAAGAAATGCGCATCATCGCACTACAAAGGTGAAAATTGTCATCCGGTCGCTATAGCTGTCGGGCTCTCCTGAACTTGCAATTGAATACGGATGTATTGTCTTAATTTCCCTCCAAACACATTTCAAGACAAAGATATGAGATCGTCCAGCGAATTCTGTCTGACCAGGCTGACAGTTGAGACATCCACAATGACCAGGTTATTGTGGGTTAAGAAAATTGAATGACCACAACGATCATGGAGTTTTGTGGCTAAGGTCATCACACAAGCGTCTAGAGTGGAATTTGTTGCACCGGGTTGAATTCAACATCTCACAATGATTAGGATTATTGTGGGGCTGAAATAATTAAACTGACCACATGATCAAGGTAGGTTGTTTTGGGCAAAATGTAGAAATATGTCGTTACAATGATTAGACATTGTTGTGGAACTATTTGGTTCAGAGCTTTGAAGTTGAACAAGTTTTGTCATGAAAAACATGTTGCGCACGAAATCGATTTGTGCTCGTCGGACAATGTAGAATATGTAGTAGTAGTCACGCGCTAGTCAAACTGTTCAGCCACTTAGGGTTCGTATGTGTAAATCTGCCAAAATCATTGGTCAAATATGGTTGTATGCATATGTGCAGTTGATCAATGAGGTACCAATGAAGAAGGCACGGATCTATAGGTGTTATTTGTGAGAGTTATGGGTCTCAAACTATGGAAGTGAGTTGAGTTGGAATAATGAGACTCACGCCTTTTGAAGTGTGGTAGGTTTTAGACTTTGATTTGTGCTTATGTTGACCTTAAATACTTGGATTTGATCTGGATTTGATTTTGATTTTGAGTCGAGGGGAGACTAAACTATCGAGGTCTAATGAGTGGGATCCTTCCTAAATGCTAGGAGAAGTGGTGAACTCCTTTGTAAATTTCGAGATGGTTTGATTCCTAGAGCCTCTAAGGACTAGTATGGAGTTCTTGAGACTAGCCGCTCCTTTAGTTATCTATTACTGTAGAATGAGCGATAGAGTGAGCTTAGAGCTGTAAAGGATTGAGAGACACTGCTTTTATCTCACAAGTGTATTTTGACAGCTTGATCTCTTGAAGGAGCTGAAGCCATAGAATTGAATGGATCTTTAGACGGTGGCCAAGTGTCTTTGAACAATTGGTTACATATTCAGAAATAACGGACCTAATGGTGAAGTCTCCCTCATCCCCCTCTCAGTCCTCCATCCCGCAATCACTATGTGAAGAATTGGTTGGACGAGATGTAAGAAAATTGACGATACGGAGTGCACGACCTAAACCCTAGTGCTTGCTGAAGCTATGCAATGGGTAACAGCAAGTCTCCTCAGAACATTGGTGTAAGAAGTGTGAGAATAATCATAGCCTTAGATGGATTTCTAGGAACATCTACACTCAAGAAGAACCGCGATAATCGGTATATTTAGAGCTCGAACAGTATATGCTACTGAGTTAGCAATCAGAATAGTGTCCTTAAGTATTGAGCATTTTGCAGCTGTCGTCTTATGGCTGGCTCAATTCTGCTTTGTTGAGGGGTTCCTTATCCTGAGGATGATTCTACGTGATGAGAATCGAATGATATGTTAATATGTTCTGAACTGTGTTGAGGTGTATTTTTGTATTGGACAGATGCCATGTTGGCGGTATTTTTCTCGTTACAGATATCAATGATTGAGAAATCTGGAAATCGGAAGGCTATCACGAGTAGATTAAGGGTGTCATATGTAGAATCACCAGTGTAATCCTTATCTTTTATTGTTTACTATTGCGATACGAATGAGGCTTCTTGAGGTGGGGCGCTATCCTTGGAGAGGTCTTAATCTCTCTCCTTTCAGCAGGCTACTAGTGACCTCCGCATTGCGTAGTTCGTGAGCACAGGTACGTGTACTCGTAGGGTTGTTGAGGTGATGAAAATCTGAGTTAATCTCTATTTGTTAGAACGGAGAATTGGGAATTTTCGTAGGACTTGGGGTCCTAGATAGATGGGGCTGAGGATTGGTTTCTGAGCAGGAAGATTACTACTTTTGGACTTGTAACTCTTTCTAGACTGGAGAGCCTCTCGAAATAGTGTTTTTAGGACTATTTTTTTTGGGCATCTAGACTCCTTCTTTAGGACTTTGGACTTTGCCGATGAAACTTGATCTCGGCATATTGATACTCCTGATTGGTTTATATGCTATTTCTCGACTTCGATGAAGCCTTGACAAGGTTGAACTTTATTACTCGGTTCTATCATCTATTTTAAGCTTTTGAGTTGCTTATGCAAAAAAAGAAAGTCTTGCTCTGGCTTTCGAACAGTACATTTGGACTACTTAGTGACTTTGGCTTTTGGTGAGTTGGGGCTTTGGTGTGCTTCTCTGATTAAGCTAGAAGTTCTTTCTTGTAAATGTGTGTTCTTGATTGATAATAGGGAAGAGTCAATAAATTTGGTCTATTGTGTTAGTGCTTTTCTTTGCTTCTAAAGGGATGTTGGTGTATGCCGACGTGGGCCGCGCCTCAGCGTATAGGGGCGCGGCCCCTTTATTGGATGCCTCACTTGTCATCACGATCTATTCTTAGCCACCTCTTTAAGGAAGACGCCTATACTTAAGTTTCGAACTTGAGATAATGTATTCAACTTAGTCAAAGCTGTGTTCTCTCTATTGACTTGAAACACGATAGAGACTAGGATACATCTACGCTATGAAGAAGGTAGTGTGGTGAGACCTAGTATTGTATTAACCAAGTTAACCCAACGTGTTTCGCCGTTAAAATCTCATCGGTTGTCCATAGTTAACTTTAATAACGGCTGAAATCTTTATTTAGGGTTGTTACTCCTGCGTGTCAGTCCTTAGTTATTAGGCTTTATACGTGTCGTATAATTATAGATAGGAAATTTACTAAAGAAGGAACACGCATGATGAGTTGTGAAACGAAGACAGATTTATTTCACAAGCCTTACTCACTTGCCAGAGAATAGAATATTACAGAATTTTTTCATGAGATCGCTCGCGTAGAAAAGACATCGAATAAAAGTTAGATTCGAAGAGATATGTCAAGAATGGTAATGCTTCCTTTTAATAACTACACTTTTGCTAATATATATGTTTAACGCAAGAGTAAATATTAAAGTAATGAGTATGCGCAACATGTTTCCATATGACTAGATTAGAGTACTATCGCAATGAATGCACTTCATCTAATTTAGCTCTTCTTTCTCCTAGGTTGGAAATCTCTAGCAAGGTCAAACGCTTGATACTCTTGCTTTTAGATCAGCAAACCATTAGTCTTCAATGTTTTTGTTGAAGAAGCCTTGAACGCTTACAACTAATTGGTTTTGAATGTGCACACTAAAATGCACTTGCATACATTGAGGTTGTGCATAATCTTGTTCCTGGCATTATGGGAGGCGACTAACATTCCTTCTCACATACGCTCGTATAAGTTCGACAATAAACAACATTAGATAGCTCCTGCATGTCAATAGCGAGAGGTAATATAAGTTATCAATACTAACCAACTTACAAGATCGCATTCTCATATTTGTTGCATTCTGGATAGAACTCAGAATCATATCACAAGCATTAGCTGCTCTTTAACGAAAAATTAATATTCCTTTGTCAATTTTCATCTTGGATTCTATTTTTGAAAATTACAAATCGCTAGTTTTTAGTGTGAGAGGCACCATGTCATTCTTACAATAGATTTTTTTTTTATTTCGTTTGGGATCTCCATCATTATGCCACTAACTTAGTTAATCCACTAGTAGAAAGAAACTCAAAGCTGGGGTTATTGGGGTAAAAGCTTGGGATTTTTTAACCTAGCTTTTAAGCTTGCAGTTTGAAAAAATGGGGTTAAAATAACCCAGCTTTTGTGAAGTTAAAAGCTGGGGTTTCAGCCTAAACAGCTTTTGATACTTATAATATAAGTAGGGTGGCGAGTGATGGTGCATTAGCGGTCAAGTTGTGGTGTTGGCTGAGGAGGGTGGGGTTTGGTGTTTTAGGAGGAGTGGTGTAGACTGCTGTAAGTGGTGGAGGGGGAGTTAATGATTTTTTTTATTTTTTAAATGTTAACATTCACCTCTTTGGTTAAGTAATAAAATAAATTTGACGTGTTTAGTCAGGTGAAAGTCATCGGGTGCAAATATGCGAAGATGATATGCTTAAGTTGGGTTTATTTTGGAACTAGTTCAGTAGGGATTATTTTGGGTAAGATACGGATAAAAGTTCGGATTATTTTAGTAAATTTTCACTAAATAAAATTAGCCCATGTTTTGTCTCTCATTAATACAATGAGTGCAAAAATGGCTATTTATTTTTTGTTATTTTTTCATTTAAAATTATAACCAAAGTGTTACATATACATATAAATATAATTTAATTAAAATTGGAAAAAACAAATGAATTTAGTATAAATTACATTTATTAAAAAAACTTGTAATATTATTGAAGGTCGTAAGATCTCAAGAGGGGGGGGGGGGGGTGAATTGAGTTGAAATCGACTAGAGACATTTTTTTTTTGCTTTTGGATACTATAATAAGGAACATTGGGCTGGTTCCTATATCGCAACGGAATGTAAATAAGCAGTAAAGCATAACCAATATTTAACGAGGTTCCCACTCTGGCTACGTCTCCTCACCCTAGGAGTCTTTTATTATCAACTCTGAAACAAACGAACTTGCTCCTTCTAACTGTTTCCCTACTTTTTCGCGGAACAGTAACCCACATCAATCTGATGTGCTCGACCTCCCATGTAGTCAACTTTGTGTTTGGAACTCAAACACTACCAGGCTTACCCTCTGGTTGATAGCCTTTACAAGAAATATTTTCTCTTATGAATTACTTCTTTAGAAAGCTAAGTAGAATGTTTGTATGCTCGATGTATGCTGTGTATGATACAATGTTTATGAACTAATGTTTTTGTGTTTGTTTTTCTCAAAGTAGTTTCTTTTCTATTCATTGGAGAGAGTTATGAGATGTTGAGAGTATGATCGTATATTTATATTAAATTACTAGTTTTCTCATAATCTAATTAATCTTGCACAAACAAGGGCAAGATTAGTTTTTCTGGAAAGTGATTTTATCTTGTCGATTTTAATCCTAGTTTTGATCGGATCAGTATTAATACTCCAGTTTTAAGGTAATTTATATCTATATTTCAGATGCAAATAATATTCAAAATATTTTTAAATATTTTAGAAAAACTTTCAAAAACCGCAGCCAACATTTATTCGGAACTAAGCTGGTTCTCCAGCCTTGGGTTCCTGAAGTTGTTATGAATTCTGTTCAGCTCTGTAAGAATTCAACATACTTCAAGAAACACATTAGACTTAGATTCATTTCCATTTGTACACTACAGAGCATATTTAACCTGAAAATCCTTATTTAAACTCTAAATTAGCAATTCTTTCGAATCTTCATGCAATTTCAAGAAACTTGAATCTTTCTTTAATTATGTCTAATCTTTGAGCACAGCTGTCTTCTTGATATCTTTCGACAAGGATTCACACTTCAAGTCTTGAATGATGTCTATTACTGCGACATATAACAATGTTAACATGCAACAAAGATATTGACGTTTCTTCAGAATAACGTCAAGGAAACAGGCTCGTCGGTTCTGCAATAGTGAATGAGCTTTATGTAATCGAGTTGTTTCCCTGTAATAAAATTAGTTTCAAAGCATCTCTCATTAAATATTATCTTGTCTAGGGAAACAAGTTTTTCTAAACTAGTTGGATTCCAAAACCAACTATATTAAACTTTTAATCATCTGTTTCCTGTATGGTTTTGTCATCATTCAAAACTAAGGAACTCAACATATATTAGATAAGGGTATGAATATAGTATTTTAATAATTACATAAACAATTTAATATATAACACGCAATAATCATTGAGAACATAGATTTCCCATCTTCAACTTCAAATCATTTCACTTGCAATCTTGAGAAAAAAAATTAATCGTAAATCAGGATTAATATTCCTTAGGTGCCAACCATAGATCATACTGACAAAGATATAAGCAAGAATGCAGAACATAGC